>JAFEMH010001187.1:0-257500 GCA_022495995.1 Adenophora triphylla var. japonica
TTTTGACTAGATATTGCCTTTTAGCAATTATATTAGCCCAAAATTTAATCAAAGTGGATCCAAATCATGGGTTCGGATCGGGGTACTCACAGAGCCCCTCGGCGACGTCACTTCCACGGGAAGTGGGGTCGTCGACAAAATGAGAATCCCGAGCCGGACACGAACGGCGGGGAAAGAGGTGACCAAGATGGTCAAGTGGCTGGACCTCTTATGAAGAGGATTCCTACGTATCCCGTGGGGGAATCAAGATGAATCGTAGTTCGTTGAAGATGGGTGGTGCCAATGAAAGGCTACGGGTTTTGTACCCGAAATTGACTGTTCCAAGGGGAGTCACCCCGAAAAAATGTGACTTTTTTTTCTTTGGGAGTCACCCGCTAGGACATGACTGTTTTAGGGAGTCACCCGAAGATGTGACTTTTTCTTTGGGAGTCACCCGCGAAATATGAATATTTTTTCTTTGGGAAGTCACCCCGCGATTTTGACTGTTTTTGGTGGGGGGTCATCCCGAAGATGTGACTTTTTTTCTTTGGGAATCATCCGCGAATACGACTTTTTCCTTTGAGAGTTACCCGCGAAATATGACTATTTTTTCTTTGGGAAGTCACCCCGCGATTTTGACTGTTTTTGGTGGGGAGTCATCCCGAAGATGTGACTTTTTCTTTGGGAGTCACCCGCGAATATGACTTTTTTCTTTGGGAGTCACCCGCGAATACGACTTTTTCCTTTGGGAGTCACCCGCGAAATATGACTATTTTTTCTTTGGGAAGTCACCCCGCTGAAATTATCCGGGATCCGGCTCGCGTGCGGAGGCCCCGAAGCATCTCGCATTTGTCGCTTTTCGGGGAAGTCGCCCGGATCCGAGAGGCAGCGCGTTCGCGCCCCGGCATCTGGCTTTATTCCGCTTTAGCGTTAGTTGGAGGTGTCTCGCCGTGTTTTGCTTTGTAGAGTCGCCACACCGTTTTTATTATTAAGCCCAAAACATTGAAAAGGGCACGCTTAAAAATAATAATAAACCTTTTGTGTGATGAGATTTTGAGTTCTGAGGTCGATGACTCATCTAGAAAGAGGAATATTAGAATCTTAGAGCTCACCCGAGTCGCCTCATAAAAACGAGTCTTTCGGATACCCCTAATATTCTTTAACTGTTGTGTGTGTGTGTGTGTGCTTTTTAAAAATGCATGTTGTGTCGGATATCTACATTGTACACTATGTATTGAAATGTATTGAAATAGTAATGGAAGGAAGCCTTACCAATGTTGGTTCGTGTCCTGCCTTCCGCCTGGGAATAGTGTTTGAGGATGGAATAGTGTTCCTACACCGGACCGGATTGTTTCGGGAGGGGCCGGTTGTCTCTGCGGACAGAGTTTCGGCGTGAGTTGAGATTGTCAGGCCGCGGGGCAGTTTCGGCGTGCGTTGGGATCGCAGTGGATCACTCTGCGCAGGTTCGGCGTGCGCTGAGGTGGCAGAGTCACTGGCAGAGTTTCGGCGTGGCCTGGGGATCGCCGCTTGACTCTGGAAAAGAGCCGGACGCCTGGGAAAGACTGTGCAAGGCCTCTGAGTACCACGAGACCTCGTAGTACCTCGAGAGTGCCTCGGCAACATGAGCGCCGCGGAGCGCCGGGAGGCTTCTGAGCACCACAAGGGGCTCGGAAGGCTTCGGAAGGATCCGAAAGTGGCCGGGATTGCCCCCAAAGGGTCTTAGAGGGGGAGCCCGAAGGCTTAGGGAGAGAAGAGAGAAGAAGGAGGTGTAAATGAGGAGGAGGAGCCCTCTATTTATAGTGCCAGTATGAAAGGGCAGTGAAGGTCCGTACTGACCTTCTAGGTAAACAAGAATTTTCGTTTTCCTCGATTTGAGGAAATATGTGATGATGGTGAATATTCTGAATTATGATGTCCCCTATGCAATAAGGTCCGCACGACCATCTTGACATGCAAAGAGGTCCGTAGGGACCACCTATGCATGAGGGTAATCATTTTCTCCGGATTTGAGGGAATATGGTGGACTTTAAGAGGATTCGCAATTATTAAAGCAAAGAGGTCCGTACGGACTACTTATGCTTTTCCAATTTCGAAAATTCCCAAAAGGTCCTTCTGTCCCGTCCCTTTTATCCTGCAGAAGGCCTCCTTGGTTCGCCGAGGGTTTTGAGAGGGTTTTGAGTGCCATAGGCCCGAGACCTGTGCTTGTGAGTCTCGCGGTGTTTCCCGCAGTGTTCAGAGGCAGAGTGTGATCCGGGGATTGGGGTACTTATTACGAGCCCCTCAACGACGTCACTTTCGGAGGAAGTGGGGTCGCTGATAAGATAAGGGTCCTAACTGGATCGCGTGGCCGGGAGAGGAGGCTGACCGTGGAGGTGCTCTGGGGAGGACGCGGCAAAGGTTCCGTGGTGACCGCTTAGGTCAATCGCCGGACTCCCCGTGATAGGATTCCTACGTATCCCTCGTCGAGAATCAAGCCCGATCGTAGTTTGTGTGTGAGTGTTCAGAGTGCAAGAGGACGGGAGATGTCCTCTCGACTAAGACTCTATGGGTGGACGGGTGGTGTCCTCGGGCGACCGTGACAGTGCCGATGGCCGGACCCCCGCGATAGATTCCTACGCATCCCCGCGGGAATCAAGCCCGCCGTAGTTCGTAGGTCGTGAAATTGTGAGTGTATGTGGGCGCGACCTATGCCCGAAGTATCATGTGACCGCCGAGGCTCGGGCTGTAAGGACAGGGTGGCGGCCCTAAGACGCGGTGACCGCCGAGGTCAATTCGGCAGGACGCGGTGTGTCCCGTGTGGAAATTTTACGATTTTCCTAATCTGGTGGTTTAAGGCCTTCCGGGCCGGAGATAGTGATTTGGGAGGTTTATACGGGTCTTCCCTGGACCGAAAGGATTTAAAGCCTTCCGGCCGGAGGTAATGCGGAGGTTTATACGGCTCCTTTCGAACCGAGCGATTTAAAGCCTTCCTCGGGAGATAAAGCTGTGAAGACTCAGTCATCTTCTTCTCAAGGTTGCGCTTGCTACGCGTGAGGACTTTGAATCGTCTTCTCCGTCGGCGGTTTGCCATGTGTGAGGACTTTGAATCGTCTTCTCGCTGCGGTTTGCCATACGCGAGGACTTTGAATTGTCTTGCCGCGGCTTGCCATGCGCGAGGATTTTCAATCGTCTTCTAGCCGCGGTTTGCCATGCTGGCGCGCAGGACTTTCAATCATCTTCTCGTCGCGGCTTGCCATGCGCAGGACTTTGAATCGTCTTCCGTCATGCGCGTTTGCCACATGCGGGAGACTTGAATCGTCTCTGCCGCGGTTTGCCGCTGCCACGCGAGGACTTTCAATCGCCTTTCTCGCTGCGGTTTACCATGCGCTGAGGACTTTCAATCGTCTTCGCCGCGCGGCTTGCCATGCGCGAGGACTTTGAATCGTCTTCTGCCGAAGGTCAGGAGGCACGGTTGCCTTGAGCTGATTGTGAGAGGTATGTATGCCTTCGTGCTTTGTCCGGGAGAAAGCTGGACTTACATACGACGGCCGCCTGTTCGCTTTCGATCGCTGGGATTTATCGTGACTCTCAGTAGGGGCCTTCATGCCGAGAGGGTGACTTGCCATTCTCATGGCCTGTGTTTGAGTTTGTCGTTGAGCTGGGCAAGGATGATGGCTCTGATTGCTTCACTGCCACTGCTGGGAGGCGTTTCATGCCTTGGGATTTGTTCTCCTGAGGTGGCTGCTCCTTCAGTGCGTGCTTGTTTTGCCGCCGAGTGGGCGAGGTCCGGCTTACGCCGACGCGCCGGTTGAACCGCCGTTGAGTGGGCGAGGTCCGGGGCTTACGCTGACGGCCGGGGATATAGCCGTAGTCTTGTACGACTTCCTCGACTTGGGAAGGAGCTCCTGGCTTACGTGATTCACGGCCTCTGCGTTGTCGGTTGCCGTCGAGCGCTGGGAGGCGTTCAGGCTCTTGAGATTTGTGGCCGGGAGGTGTTGGCTCTTCCATGCTTGTTTTGCCATTGAGTGGGCGAAGTCCGTCCGTTTACACCGACGGCCGGTGTCAGGATATGTAGTCTCGTACGACTTCCTTCGACTTGTTGGAGGGAAGGAGCTCAGTTTACTTGACGGGCCTGCTTCTCTGAATTGTCGTTGAGCTGGGCGAAGTCCGGCTTACACCGACGCGCCGGCCGCTGAACCGTGGACGCTCGAGCGGGCGAGGTCCGGCTTACGCTGACTGGCCTGGTGCTGGATATGTAGTCTGCATCAGACGACTTCCTCGACTTGCTGGGAAGGAGCTCGTGGCTTACTTTACGGCCTTTACGGCTTTGCTGCGCTGGTCGTCGAGCTGCTGGGAGGCCGTCTCAGCCTCTGAGATTTGTGTTGGAGGTGTCGGGCTTCCTTCGCGCTTGTTTTGCCGCTGGAGCGGGCGAGGTCCGGCTTAAATTGACGGCCGGTTCTTGAATTGTCGTTGGAGCGGTCGAGGTCCTGGCTTACACCGACGGCCGCTGTTGGAACCGTCTGCTGAGCGGGCGAGGTACGGGCTTACGCTGACGGCTACGGTTGTTGAACCGCCGAGGGCGAGGTCCGGCTTACACCGACGGCCGGTGGTTGAACCGCCACGGAGCGGGCGAGGTCCGGCTACGCGACACAGCCAAGTTGAATTGTCGTTGGTAGGCGAGGTCCGGCTTACACCGACGCCCGGCTGTTGAACCGGCCGCTTGAGAGGGCGAGGTCCGGCTTACATTGACGGCCGGTGGTTGAACCGGCCGTTGAGCGGGCGAGGTCCGGGCTTACACTGACGGCCGGTGGTTGAATTGCCGCTGCTGAGCGGGCAAAGTCCCGGCTTACACCGACCGGCCGATTGTCAATTGCCGCTGAGCTGGCGAGGTCCGGCTACATTGACTACGGTGTGGTTGCGTTGATGGGTTAAGGACCAAACCGCATCGAATCCGCTCGCTGAAGTAGGCCTTTACGACAGCCAGGGGCAAAGATTATAAGGGCAAGAGATAGCTTGGCGGAGTTTGATCTGCACTCCGGGCTCCTGCACGAGGATGATGATTTCCGAGGGGGCTCCCCCGGTGATCGCAAGTGCCGGAAGATGCCGCCGTGGGCCCGACTTCAGTGACGTCGCGCACCCGGTGAGCGGGTCTTCCGGGCAAAAGATGGCCCGGCATGTTTCTTCCTCGCTCCGAGGGACCCTCCTTTCGGGACGTCGAACCCCGTGATATGGATGTGTTGGATTTTGAGAGGTATCCGCGGCGTGAGTGCCGATGAGCTTTGTGTTCTATGGAGAGGAGTATGGAGCTTTGTGAGGAGGAAGCTGGGACGCCACAGTGTGTCATGCGAGGGAGAGGGAGGCCGGGTCCGCAGGTCCCCTGCAGGTTCCTGGGTGCTCGGGGCCGGACTTTACGCATGTTCGTGCGGATTCCTCGAGGAGGAGGGTGTCTCGTACCCGTCCCCGAGCAGCTCCCCGCCGACTCACCGCGTCGATCCCGATAGACCGGTGAGCGTGCTTACTCTTTTCCATCTTGGCATCTTTTTCCGTATTTTTCTCTTTGTTGCCGAGTATGACCGTATTGCTGAGCGTTTCTTTGGCTGCTTGCTTGTGCAGGTCCCGGGGAGGGCTTTTGACATGCTAACCCGCCGTTACGTGGCGATGCGGTCTTTCGCGAAGAAGATGGCGTCGAAGCTGTCTTGTCGGTCCTCATGGCGGGTGCCTACAGACGAGCCGATGCCTTGAGGCATTCCGTAGATGTTCCTCCACCGAGAGTCGAGCCGGAGCCACAAAGCAGAGGGACCTTCGCGCGGGCGGCATAGCATGGATGCCGGACGCCTTCGAGCGCCGAGGTCGCAGCACTTTACTCAGCTTCTTCCCTCAAACAGATGATAGGCGAGGGATCGTCGTAGCCTTCTTTCTTTGATCCTTTCGCCGGATTTGATCCTTCGAGTACTTTGAGTACCAACCCTCCGGAGGGGGCTCCTGTACTGATGACGAGGATATGACGGGCGAGTTCACCGGGATGCCCGACTTCTCTCTTGATGATCTTGGCGAGGATGATGATGCCGAGGATCTTGGCCTAGGTTCATTTGCTTTCCCTCTTTCCATATCTTCTTTTTTTTCTTTTAGCAAACAGTACATTAGATGTACTCGTATTAAAACACTCGTATTTGCATGGCAAACACATTTTATTTTAGGATGTAATGTCATTTTTGTGATTCCCTGAATTGTCCTAGAAATTGTTGCTATTTTTTTTTTTATTTTGTGCATGCCACGTGAGCCGAGAGTGCGTTTGTAGGTAGCGATATGTTTGCCTGAATGGCTTTTGACCAAATTGTTTGGGCGCTTTGGAGCAAGGTCCCGCCGAGGACAAGCTCGGTTGTTGTACCGCTTTTGGCTAGGGAAATGGGTCATGGTTACAAGGAGGTCCGTACGGACATACTTAGCATGCAAAGAGGTCCGTACGACCAACCTTGCTTTTGGGAAGGAAATAAATGCTTTCCAAAAGGTCTCGGTTCTTCCCCATTTCCCCATTTGCAAACCCATTTTCAAGCTTTCTTCCCCATTTTCTCTAGGAACCTCCATTTTTGCCATGGATTCTTCGTACGTCCCTAGAATTTTGCCGAGGCTTTCGCAGAGAGGCAAGCACACTTCCTCGAAAGCAGCCGAAAAATGTGGATGCGGCGCCGCATGAGGCATCGTAGACGGGTTTTCGAGGTAAGGTTTCGTCCTTTGCTCGATTTGGTCTTTTAAGGAGTCAGTTCCCGATTAGGGAGTTATTGCTGGCCGCCGCAAAGTTCTGGGATGTTAGGAGGCATGCTGTATTGCTTCTCCTACAATGAAATGGTGCCCACCTTGAGGATTTTCGGGCTTTGATTGGAGGACCGGAGGTGGAGGCCATCTCGCTCTGCTTGATTGGTGGTGGCCTGGGTGAGCGTGAAGCTTGGTGTGCTTTCTTCGTACTTCGTTGGAAGAAGTGTGTGTGGCATGATCCTCGATTCGGGTCATATTGACATTTCCGAGCCGCCGAGCGGTTCATGGCCGATGATGAGCAGTGATGTCTCTCAGGGACGCATTTGCCTGCGTGATGGCGACGCTTTTCCCGGGTCGCCTCCTTGGCATTTCGATGGTGCTTGCTAGATGTGGCCGGGCACTATAGAAGCCGGTGAGAGGATATTGTCCCGTCAGCGCTGGGGAGACTCTTCATGGTATCGACCGTCCGGGCGACCGGGGATCGTTTCTGACGAGAGGGGGAAGCCCCGCTTGCTCACCTTGTGGCCGTGAGAGACTGTCAGCCATGCTCGAGGCTCCGACGTCGTTTAGCCCATGGTCATTTGCTCGCCGACCTCTCGTGTTGATACGGATCACCCGCCCGGGGAGAGATGGATGGCACACTTGGTACGCATCGATCCGCTTGGTGGGTTCCTCACCGGAGGATCGAGACTAGGAGGGTCTTGCAGAAGGGTCCTACGTTGTTAGAGTTTCAGTTTGTCTTGGTCCTCCTTCTATATTCCGTCGCTTGTTTCCCTACAGCTTGGGGAAGAAGCAGGAGCCTTTGTCGGGCCGGGACGACCTTGCTACTACGGAGATAGCTCCTCTTGTATGGCACCTGTGTGATTTCTTGTATTTTCCGAGGGTATGGAAGTATTCCGCTTTCCCTCCCGCGGTGCTCCTTAGATGTCCGGGAGAGGTCGATTGACGACTCGCACTCGGCCCGGTATGAGCAACCGTGTCAAGGGCCTCCCAAAGGGCTTCTGAGAGCAAAGCAGTAGCGATTCTCCGGGACCCTGGCCGCCATAGTAGCTACCGCCAGAGTGCCGAAGCCTGGTCTGACCCTCAGGATGTGACGGGAGATACTTTGTTTGACTACGAGACTAGAGTTGACCGACTGACGGGGAGAGGTCCTCTTCTACAGACTCGCAGGAAGGAGATCCGAGCCGAAGCACGGGCGAATGAAGCCCTGAGAGCTACTGGATTGTTTGACTCTACGGGGAGGACCCCTGATCTCGGACTGAGAGACGCAGAGTTGGTTCATGGCTGAGCGAAAGAAGACTCGCCGGACGAGGGAAGAAAGGGAAGAATGGCGAGGGGACAAGCGCAGATGGCGCGGAATGACCTCCTAGGTATCCATTCATTGCATTGTAAACACATTATTTGTTAAATGTATTAAGCTGTCTTTTAGTATGTTGTGAACTTGAGAGTAGACCGTGCTTGAACTCATCAAGAAATGTTGTAACCAAGTTAGTGATTTGTGATTTACTTTTTAAAGCTTTGTCGAGACGCAAGATCTCTTGCTTGCCTGCTTTTGTGCACCTTGGCCGCGTCCATCTTTCAACCTTTTCGTTGCATTTCCTGCTGACCGAAGTAGTGTGGGCCATGACGGCAATCCCCTTTGCTTAGGCTTTGTGCTTGGCTGAGAGGTTGAATGATCCCCTGACAAGTCGTTATGACGGTCTTTTTCGTAGCTTCCTTGCCTCTTGTTGGCGTCGGGCTCTTGACTTCTTTTTTGTAGCTTCTGCTTGAGCTTCTTTTATTTTCGTTTTTTTTTTTTGTTTGTGAGCCCTTGCTCGAGCTCTTTTTTTATTTTTTTGTGAGCTCTTGCTCGATCTCTTTTTTTTTTTTTTCGAAGCGCGTGAAGGCAAAGACAAGCCCTGGCTTGGGAAGCGTACACGAGCCGGGCCGTTCGATGCCGAGCGACCCTGAGGTCCTTTTGATGTTGCCACCGTCGCTTGACTTGGTCAAGGTGACGTTGAGGCGTGTTCTTGAAAAGTGCGTAGCTTGATGGAGGTCTTGATTGACATTCAAACTTTTGACTTTTTTGTGTATTTTTAGACCGGACCAATTAAGGTTGCCTACGTTCCCTGACTAGAGGGCTCAGTCCGCGTAGTTCGACACTACATGGAGTGCCAAGAGATGCACATTTGTTCTTCTTCAGCGAAGTATCTCGCGGAGTTTGCTTCCGTTGACCGGATTCAAGAAGGGATTTCCGTCTAGGTCTCTGTCTACTTCATGGCGCTCCGAGAAGATCTTTGAACCACGAAAGGCCGATCCATGTGGGTTCCCATTTTCCTGGGTTGGTTCAAGCGGGAGGCTTTTCTTTGAGTACAAGGTTGCCTTCCTTGATGTCTTGGGACTTGACTTTCTTGTCGAAAGCTCTAGCCATCCTGCTTTGATAGGCTCGGACGTGTTCCATGGCCTTTAGTCGTCGCTTGTCTAGCGGAGCCAATTCGTCATGTCGGCTTCGGAGCCATTTGACTTCGTTGACGTCATTTTTCAGCAAAGACTCTGGAGTGAGGGAATTTCCAGCCCAACGGGAAGGACTGCTCCATCCCGTATGTCGTGGCGAATGGGGTTTCTCCCGTGGTCGTTTCGGGATCGATGCGGTAGCCCCAAAGTGCAAGGTGCAACCTTCCTGCCAATCTCGTCCTCGGGTGGTCATTTTTCTGATGATCCGTTCGAGGGTCTTGCTTGCCGCTTTCCACTGCGCCATTTGTTTGTGGCCGGTAGAGGGAGAAGATTTGTGGTGTGTGATCTTGAATTTGGCCAAGCAGCTCCGTCGAATTCCCTTCGAAGTGTGAACCGTTGTCTCGATATGACCTCATTTGGGATGCCGTATCGCAGATGATGTTTTCCTTGAGGAAATGCGCGACCTTCTTGGAGGTGAGTACCTTGTAGGACTTGGCTTCGACCCATTTGGTGAAGTAGTCGATGGCTACTAAGATTGAACTCGATCGACCGTTGCCGCTCGCGGAGCGATTTTCCCGATGACGTCAATTCTCCAAGTGGCAAATGGCCGTGGTGTAGTCATGCAAGAGAGATCGTGGGGAGGTAGATGATCGAGGTCAGAGAACCGTCGACACTTGTCGCAGCCTTCGGACAAAGTGGATGCAATCCGCTCCATGGAGATCCAAAAGAGTAGCCCATCCCCGAGAATGATTTGCATCGTGGCTCGGGCGTTCATGTGGGGACCGCAAGCCCCATTGTGGACTTCGTTCATGAACTTGTTTGCTTCTTCCCGTCGATGCAGCCGTAGGAGTGGTCCATGGTAGCGTTTCTTGTATAGCATGTCCTCGAGGATGACGAAGTGAGAGGCGAGGCGTTTTAGGGCCACGATGCTCTTGGTTTTCACCCTCCCGTGTGTGGGTCTTCCTTGTTCATGAAGGTAGTTTCCGTTCTTGAGGTATTGGAAGATTCGGTTATACCATGGCTCATTGACGGGCTTAGGTTCTGGTTCGATCTCACAAATAAAGAGGGCGTGAATTTCCTTTCGTCCGACTTTGAAGGGTTTGATTGCTTTTCCTTCGTGGATTTCCACAAGTGAAGCCAAGGTTGCTAAGGCATCTCGCAAACCTCGTTTCGGCCTCTTGGCAAGTAGTGGAAGGCGACCTCTTCGAATTGTGTGATGAGGTCTTCCATGGTGCATGGTATTTTTGCAAGCTCCGGGTCTATGGTTTTCCACTTGTTGGAGACTTGGTTGATGATCGTACGAGTCCCCATAAACTTCGAGCTTCGGACATTCCTCTCGAGTGCGGCTTGTAGTCCAGCAAAGCAGCTTCATATTCGGCGGCATTGTTGGTTACCTCGAAATTGAGCTTTATGGCGATTGGGGTATGCTCGTCCTTGGGATCGACCAAGAGCATACCGATGCCGTTTCCTTTTTTGTTGGCTGCTCCATCGAAGAACATTTGTGTAAGTGCTCCAATTTGAGCTTGTTAGCATTTTCGTTAGAAAATTAACGAAAGTTATAACATTACTAACATTCCTAACTTTTCCAACAAAGTAAGGGTAAAATGGGCATTGCCATTTAAAGTTAAACCAAGAAAAGAATCTCAAAAAGCAAAAGAAATAAGAAAAATCCGAATTGGGCAAGTTGAAAACATAAACTCGCTGGATTTTTGAATTTTATTCTTCCCGTCCAAAGCCCGAAGCCGTAATTAATGAACAAGGCACGCCGTCAATCATATCCGCGCGGACATGTTTATCAATTTCGCAGGGCTATAAATTGAACCTCCTCTCTCGCTTTACACAACACAATTTGATCACAAAGAACGAAACTCAAGGCGAATATAGAGAGAAAACAGGGGGAATCCATAGATTGCCACCATTTTCTCTCCAATCTTTCCCAAATCTCACTCACTCACAAACACTTCAAATCACTCTCATACATACTCTCATACATACACCAATCCAAGCTCAAATCACCCTATAGGAGGAGGATTAGAGAGAAAACATAGAGGACTTCATTGTTATCTACTTGTTTTCTCTTTAACCAACTCAAATCATCAACCCTAAACACCCTCAAACACTCTCATATTCAAGCCTTAAACACTCTCACATTTAAGCCTTCAACCACAAACACACAAGGAAGATAGGTATAACCTCCCTCTCCTTACCCTAAAATTCATCCATGCATGCATTTTCAAGCTACAAAATGTAGTTTATTCATCTTCTTGCTTTAGATCCAAGAAGATCACCATGGAAGTTCATCTCCATGGATGATCTTCTACAAGGATCTACATTATTTTCAAAGTGTTCTTACTTTCTTGCAAAGAAAACACATTTTCAAAACCCTAAAAATCATTTTCATACATCAAATCTCATTTTCAAAGGATAAAATTCCCCTTCCCAAGCAAATGAAGTGCTTAGTCCTAATGTACTCCAAGGATGGTTTGATATAGTTGTTCACCACTAAAATGTCAAGTGATCACTAATCAAAACCTAGGGAAATGGGGACAAGCATGGATGCAAAACCCCTTTAAAATCATATTTTCTCTCTTGAGAAGTTGCTGTCCAGTAGCAATTTTCTCAGACCTCAGTCCATGGTCTAATTTTTGGACATAGATAAACTTGAATTTGGTGTTGACTAAGCAAAATACTTTTGTAGCCAACATCCAGATCTTTCCATACATATTTTTACTTTATTTTTTGTGTGAGTAAAACTCCTTTTTAAAATTTTCTTTTAAAGGTCAGTTCATCAGTCTCTGGAAATCCAGATTTCAGATCTGAGATTTCCAGAAGGTTTTGACCCTCAAATAATCTCCAAAATGAAAATTTCTTTTACAGAAACCCTATTTAGGATGTTTTAAACAACTTTCATTCTCGGACTTTTCCCAGATTCTGAGGTTTTGAAGTTTCCTTTAAGTCCATTTCAAAGTCAAGGGTCAACTGCCTTTTTCATTCTGGCAGAATTGCTTTTCAACTCCCAAAATCTTTTGAGTGCCAAGACTCAACCCAAAAATCATACCAAAAATCTTGGGGATTGTTCAAAGTCTGATAAAGAGTTCCCCATTTTTGTTTTTCTCAGTTTCAACTCATTTTGGTCAAAACACACACACACACACACACACACACACAAAAGGATTTCAAATGTTTGGAAGACTCGTTTTACGAGGCGCTCCGGGTGCACACTAACGTCCTTCCCGACGCGTAACATGACCTCCGAACCTAAATCTCTGATCTCGGGCTTTTTTTCAAAGTTTTGGCCCTTAAAACAAAAATGGCGTGGCGAATTCGTTTTTGATTTTCAAAAAAATCGGGAAAATTTTCATCACATCACAAGACTACTGGGACAAATAAGCTTTTTCTAAAAAAAAAAAACGATATTTGGTATATTGGTGGAAACCATTAAACTTCCCGTTATCGCCTCCTAACACGAGTCGGGGATAAATTGTGGTCTAACAATCCCACGTACCGGTATCACCGTTTTAAAAAAAAAAGGAAAAGCTTTTGAGGGTCAAACTTCCGTCTCAACATTTGAAAATCCTTTGCTTTGTGTGTGTTGATTTTTGCACAGTTTTCGTGTTTGTTTTTGGCCGCCTCGGAAGAGTCAAAATATTGACTGTCGGAAATAAAGTCCCTAATCGTCGGAATTTTTGTGTTTATGTGCTCATGTGTTCATAAAATTTTCAAAAAAAATTTTTTTTTAAAAAAAAAATCATGCATCATGTCTCTTAAGACACATGCGAAAATCTCTATTTTACTCAGAAAAAGAAGATAGACTGCTTGCACACTACGCGCACGTTGACCGTACACTGCACACTACGTCCTTAACCCGGGGAAATCCTTGTCGCGGTCCGTTTGGTCTTATTACGCCCTCGGATGAGCACAGACTACCTAAACATCCCACGGAGCCTCGTGTCTGACCACGCACTTGTCCGTGACACACTTCGTCCGAGACCCGGCTGGTTTTTAGTCCGGTCCGTGTCATGCCCCGTCGGTGTATAGACCTTTCCTTTCAAGCCTTTGTCGGCATACCGACTCAATATCTTTCGGGTCCCTAATCGCCGAAGCTCGCCGGTTTCTCGCCGCAGACTTCCTTTGACCAAGATATTGACCTACGCCTTGACTTCGGCTTCCGACCGGCACAAATTATACACCGACTCCCAAAGCATGACACCGAGTCATCAAGTGATTAACGATTATTCCATGCCTAATTACGGCTTAACCGACGACAAGTCAAGATCAATTATGGACGCTTATCGGTCCCAAATCATGCCGACTTTTGTCGAGCCCTGGACACGATCTTGACTTTGACGCGCCTTTCGTCCATAATTTACATCGAATGCTCGTTAAGCACTCGATAACCCGCCGTACTTTAGGATCGTTTTCTTTTCGGGTCGGTGGGACCCGCTTGCCCTATAGGACCCTCGCCCGGGCCGTCCACCCCGGGAGGTCGAAATACTGTGGAATACGAGGCTTATAGACGTAGTGACGGGCCCACCGATCCAGAATCGTAGTAGTTTGCGAAAAAGAAGAGCAATCTTTTTCCAACCGATTAGGTTAATAAAACATGTTTTAAGTAAACAAGAACAAATAATCGCATGTTGCATGAGCCCTAAGCCCAAACACCAACTCCGTTTTCGCTTTCCCGAGTCCGAATCCACACCCTTTTGTGCCTTCCACGCAAGCAAAGTTTGGATCAAGACCCCGGTCATCGTTTGTTCCCGCCTATTCCGAGTCGATACGTCATCGGCTTCCTCCTTCGCTTCACCAAAGTTTCGTAATGGCCAACTCGTAGGAGAACTGGGGACGTACAACTCCGCACCCCGAAAATCCGCAAAATGACGAACAAATGTGGATCGATGGTTGGAAGGTATAAGACAACATCGCAGGCTCGGCCGCTATTAGAAAGTATCGTAACCTGTGGCTAACAATTGTTCGCCACCCTAATGGAACCTTTACGATTGATGCGAAGATTGGAGCTAATTACCCTCCCGACATGCCAACTACCATCAAATGCCCCGTTCCCTTTCGTGTGGAACTACTAATGGGCCAAGCATCCCCAAGCCTATCACTCGCCCGCTCTCGGCCGCATCGTATCGATCTTGGTCAACTTCCCCCGGCACCTCTCGCCACCTTTGGGTTTCACCGCTTCGCCTTGGAATGGGCCGCCACTACTCCAAAACCTCGCTCGGCCCGGCCATCACTGAATTGGTCGCTCAAGACATCTCACCAACGCTCGATACTCCTCGACCCGATCTAGGTCAACCCGCCCTCGTGCCTCTCGTGTCTCACCACCAGGATTGAATCGCCGCTTGGATGTCCCCACAGCCTTGGAAGGGGCCGCTCACTACTTCACCGCATCACCGTTCTCGGTCACCATCTCGGAATGGGACAAATACTTTCTGTGCTCCATGGTTCGTAGGGGGCCAGCCTTGCTTCCTCCAATTCTCAAAGCACACCGCCCCTATGATACCGCAAGATCCAGCGTGGCCACTGTGCTTTTATCACCACTTCATCGCTCTACTCCCGCCCCTCCGGCTGGGAAGTCCGACAAGGTCAAATGTTCCTCATCAAATTCTCCACCCGGCTACGCAAGCCGCCCGCTCATCAAGTACGCATACACATTTCCCTTGTAGTCATGTTCCTCAGCCATGTCAAGACACATTCAATCCTATCAAGTTACAATGCCTCAAACCTCATGTTTTCAAGCAGCCTTTCCTGATCCGCACTCACCGCTCCTCGGTATCCACTCCATTACGAGCCATATATCTTCATCTTCGGCAACCGCTGTGCCTTATGAGGAAGATTACTTGGCCACGCTTTTAATGCTCGATTGTCATTCCTCCCACCAAAGTACTTCCTACCGTGGTTTCGTTTGCTAATGCCAATCTTGTGGCGGGGTCATGCAATCCTAATGTTCCTATTGACTCGTCCAATGGATTATTGGTAGAACCAATTAAGAAGGTACAAGAAAAGCCTAGCAACGAGAGTATCGACGATCGTTCGACTCGGGCCATCTCACCATATCAATCTTGTGTATCCGACACCGAATGAAGTTTACAAAAAGGTCGAATCTCGACGATTACATTGATGATTACATCAAAAGTGGTTCGTGCACCGGGAAAAGACTACGAGTCCGAACATGTCTCGCCGCTATAAACCTTACCCTTCCAACACGGCTCCGACATCCGGCAAAGGAAAGAAGGCATTGTGTACAATTGACGGCCCCCAAAAGCAAACCAAGAAATGGTGGTCCTTTAAGGCAACGAGAACGTTTTGATGATCTCTGGGATGCCCACGGCTTAATTTTCAAGGGCTTAGTAAGGGTAGGCCTTTGGAGCCTCTCAAGGACTACCATCCAAGGAGCTCAAATGCACCTCTCGACATGAGTAAGCACTGCGCCTTCCATGATCATTATGGCCACACGACCGACAAACCGCATAGTCTTCAAGAGAGCGGTTCAAAGGTTAATCGAAACGGCAAGCTTCGAGCGCCCCAATGGACCAAAACCGCAAACCCCGTTCGTAATGGTGACTAAGTCAATGACCAAATCTCGAATCCCGAGGATTTGGGTGTTCCCTTAAGCAAAGTTTTAAATAGCTTGCTAGAGCAGGTCTCCTCGAACCCATGAGAAACTATCACCCCAAGGATCCCAAAATCCTCACACCACTAAGCATCGTGCTTTCCACTGCACTCACGGCCATACGACCGACAACCGTACAGCCTTCGAGAAAGGCGATTCAGTGGATTAATTAAGAAGGGCAAACTCGAGCGCCTCTGATCTCAACCCCGCCAATGATCATTTCCCAAACAACGCGAATGTAAACATGATTGAATTTTATGATTCAAACTCGTGAATTCAACAGACTCGACAAGCCGTATGATTTAGTCGCAACAAATGTTGAGAATGGATGGTTTGATCGCAACAAGCATGTGGCCATGGCAAAGCCGGATTTGGTGAAATGCTTTCAACTCTCGCCTCCGATAAGTTCACGACCGACGCCAAGGTTAAATGGGATGATAATGATCTCGATGGCGCATTTGGCGTAAAGTGCGTAAGGGATACAAGAAATCCGATGATTAGAAGGAAGAGTTAGTCCCGGCTTTGGAAAACGCCCCATAAGATTCATGAAGAACAAATTTCTGACCCCGCTCATCAATGCTCTCCGCCGCCATGGAGTTCAGTAACAGCTTGAGGCGAATGGTTCCCTCGGTCATGGTCGAAGATGAGACTTCGTAAACAAGTGATTTCAAACCCTTCATCCTATAACTCTCCATCCCACCCGCCAACACCTCCCTCCATCCACATATGATCCCTTGCCAAGGACAATTCCTCTTCACTCTTTCCAAAGACTCGTGCCATTAGGGGCTCCATCGCCCTCGCCTCCTCGAACGAGTTGGGCTCCATCACACTGCTCTCAATTTCAAGAATACCGCCGCTTATGCTCCAGCCTTCACATAATCGCTTGAGCTATGCGGCTATGTTCTCAAGCCTCTACACCCACCTCGAATGCGATCATGAAGTTGCTAAAAGAAAATCCGGATGCCACAAGTTTTCCGTTGTCAGTCTACCGGACTTAGTGAATTCACCCGTCGCCACCAAACATGGCCGTGTTTCCTCTCGCCGATAAGAGTCTTGTTGCGAGTTCCAAAAGAATCTCCGAATGTTCCCGTTGATCCCCATGTGGCAATATTGATAGAGCAAGTGAAACAAATGCAGTGAGAAGCTTCGATCTTATGATAAGTACTAGCACTCCTTGACTCCAAGATGTCGAACTGTGCAAAGAAATGATTCTGTCGCGCAAAATTCAAGTGCCCGAAGTGAGAGAATCCGATAGGGACAACCTCGCCCTGCAGCACACTTGTCTAATGCCGCCTCCAAGCTTCGAGAAAGGCCCGAAGACACAACCGCCTAGTATCACCCCTTTCACTAAAAACAACCAACCGTATCGCCGAATCCTCCCAAACAGAGCACAATACTCCCTCAAGGTCCTCTCAGTTCACTTCCTTCCATCAATATGCCTGGCCGACAAAGTTCGGTCCCCGTGACTTTTCCGACCCGCTTTGGACAACTTGTGCTCGCCCCACTCGCTCCACGGCCTCAAACTCCTCCACTCCCACCAAAAGCATTACGGGCACGTAATCGATCACCGCCTGGCCTCGGGCAGTAATGGAATCGAAGTTACCGTAAAGATGGAAAGCTCAAAGCGTCTTGGCACCCAACAACAAAGAGTAGCTAGACTAGGGGCTACCCATCCTTTAATATTAAAACAAATTTCCTTTTAGTCAACCTTTCGTAGGTTCTAGTACTTTCTTCGTTCAATCAAGTCCTCCTCGACATTGTAGTTAATCTCAAATTTTCTATAAAAGAGTCTTTTTCTTTTCTCGCTAGACTTGAGACATTATTTGCACACCTACATTACATTTAATGAAATGGTTTTATTTTAAATGATCACTGCATTGCTCAACAAATAATCTCTGGAAATGATTAAGATTTTAATTAATTGGTGCGAGAAAGTCAACTAATGCCCTCCCTATACACTTTCCTCACCTCACAAAGGCCTCCATCAAGCCATACACTTTCCAAAACATATCCCCATCATCACCTTTGATCAAGTCAACGAAGGCGGCAACATCAAGGGACAACAAAAGGTCACTCAAGACGGGAGATCGACCCCATATCGAAAAACAGGGCTTGCCTCCGCCCCCATGCATCAAGAAAGTTCAAGTGTGCTTGCCTTCGTCCTCAAGTGCTCAAAAAAACAAAAGCTTCAAAAAAAAAACAAAAGCTTCAAAAAAAAAACAAAAGCTTCAAAAAAAAAAGGCTTCAAAAAAAAAAACAAAAGCTTCAAAAAAACAAAAGCTTCAAAAAAAAAACAAAAAGGCTTCAAAAAAAAAAAAGAAGCTTCAAAAAAAACAAAAGCTTCAAAAAAAAAAATGAGGCCAAGGACCTAGCACCGCCGATCGAAGGTTTGACATATGGGCAAAATTAAAGCCCGAAGAACGGAAGTTGTCGACAACAAGGAGCAAGCTTAAAGCAACGGCAAAAACATATCATAAGCCCTTAAGCCGCATCCAAAATCTTTCTCCCCCGATGAAGGACGACGATCAAGAAGCAACGGGATCGCTCAAAATGACTTGTCAAGGAATCACCTCAAGGTCCGCACCTTATCATCCAAACTTCCTATCCGAGCCTTTTCACCAAAAGTACCACAAATGTTCATACCCCTTTTCTAAAGCCAAACACAGCCTGCACCCGAACTACGGCGACCCGAGCTCCTCACAATGTAGGGGAACGTAGGCAACCGTAAATGGTCCGGTCATAAACACATTCAAATCCCGTAAAATCCGGCCTCACCAATAGCCTTCTCCTATACACGATCCTCTTCACCATTCGCCAACCTTGACTCTTGGTATCAGTTGACTTTCTTCTCATGATTAATTAAAACGTTTGTTCATATCATGATTAGGGGTTGAATAACCCGAACTTTAATAAAGGGTTTTAGACAATCTCGCGATCATTTTGGATAAAACCTGTTTTCAGATGTCTCGACAAGTCTTCTTTTTTCTACATTATAGGAAATATAGATCTAAACACTGATTTTCTGTCAGCAGGGGCTTCCATTCACTTTTACAAACCTTCCTATGCTTATGCTCTCTCAAAAGAGTCAAACCCGAAGTGAGTTCTTTTGTGCCCTCATCAAATGAGGCCATCAAATAATACAAATCGGGATTCATCCCCACTTTTCGAAAAATATATATGCCCCCGCAGTATACATTCCTAAAATTGTCTTGCTTTTACATTTTCTTCCTGTTGACTAATTGAATAAAGAAAATAATAAAGTAAATATGGAAGGACGGGTTGCCTCTTTTGCTACATGATAATTCAAGAACGTTGGTTCTTCACCGCTACAAGACGGGGTCTTCTCGTCGGGGTCTCATTTGCCCTACCAGATTGAAGCCTTCTCCGTGTCGATGACCGAGGCTTTGCCAAGTTACTTCTTCCAAATCAAGACTTCGCAAATACATCTCTTCGCACCAAGGCTCCACCAAGCAAGATGAGATTTGATCGCCATATCGTCAGCGGGGCTAGTCAAGTGCAGCTTTGATGTCCAAGGACGAGGACGGAATTTTAACCAAGACTCAAATTCATCATATTTCCATGACTAATATTGGAACCCGAGTCCATAAAACTCCTCATGCCAATCGAATGAGGTTTCGATGTTCGTCCTTGGAAGATGTCAGAATTTTGGTTTGACGATTGCCCCCAACCCCGACGGAACTTTCACGGTAGAAGAGGAAAAGGATCCCCATCCCTATCTTGGCCAGACATGTACTACCACCACCTTCCTCACACTCTTCTCAACTCGCGAATCGCCCATCCTTTCAAATTTCTGGCCCGATATACATTCACAAGCCCGCCCTGGGATAAGCTTTGGGGGAAACAAATTGACTTCAAACCGATTTGGGCGCATGGGTATGCCTCAAAGCGCCGGGGTCGCCGGTATGTCACAAGAGCTTTGGTATGCCTCAAATAGCTCGAGACGCATCAGTCCGGAGCTTCGCCACATCGCTTGAAATGCCTTCGACAAAGAACTCCAGCTTTAAGATGTCCAATCCCCTAAGACCGCACAAGCCTCACAAGATTCCTTCACGACCGCTCTCAACGGGGACAAAGAAACCCCAAATACGTACTCACCGGACCCATGCAGCCTAACGTAACCGATCGCTCACCGGGGCAAAATCGGCACGAATGTCTCCTCATGGTTTGGGATACCTCTAATGCCACAAACAGATTGGAATCCCACCTCGGGCCTTGGAACCAATCTATCGTGGCCTTCGCAAAGCAACAGCTTGGAATGCTTCCACAGTCCTGTCCAGGGCAACAGTCAAGCCCTTCCCTCAGTAATGATGCTAGCTCGCCCGCTCCTCACACAACCTTTCACAAATCCATTCCTCACCCAAGCTTCGACGGGTTACCAAGCCTCCATCCCAGCTTTCATCGGGATCACCAGACCGCAGCACTCCCCGGTCACTGCACCTTCGCCTATGCAACTAACAATCGTGACAAAGCAGCCTCGCACTTAAGCCTACTTATGGGCCTCTACTCCGGAAATTCGAGTTACCCAGCCTACATCAAGATCCGCTTTGCCCTCTTTGCCGGTTGAAAATCAACAACAAGCCGCAAGGTTCTATCCCTTCGCCAGGGTCCTACTCAAGCTCCCCGGTGATTCGGGCCAAGGACAGATTTCACCTATGTCCCCAGATCGGCCGTTCCCTCCACCTCGTATGCCGCCAGTGGTAGCTCCTCTCTCTAGCCTCGCCGCCGGTTTCAATGCCACGGTTCCACCACAAGACCCTCATTTGGCTTGATTCGTGGAACGACACAAGGAAATGAAAGCACAGATTGCCGAATTGATCGCTAAGAAGTCCGCTTCCGGCCAACGAACCCGACTCCTTTGTTCCCCACAAATTCGTGATGCCTAATTTGGATCTCTTTGATGGCACCGCATGCCCGAAACCCATCTCGACACGTATACCTTGGCAATGAAGGTCAAAAGGGGCGCCAATCAGCAGCTTGGCCGACTATTTCGCCTCTCTTTGAAGTCCAAGTGCTCTAAAATGGTTCTTCCGCTTAAAATCCGAGGCCAGGCTACATGGGACCAGACTACTAGCCAACTTGGAGTGGGAAGCAAATAGATTTGACTCGCAGACAACAATGCAAATTCCGACGAGAACATCGTGACTTTTACAAGCAAGATGGCAACTCCTCCTTTGAAGAGGAACAACTAGACATCTTTTAGTCACGCCCGAAACCACATCTCGAGGATCTCACTTAGCAATTTCCCGATCCGGATCTACGGGCAATGATCAATTCCGGGCTAAATTTGAGAGGGCTTACAATCGCTAGCCGAGTTGTCGCACCTGCTACGGATACCGGGTTTCTTCCACCTCCAACACGACTCCGAAAAGGGCAAGGTGAGAACCGATCGAAAAGGGGACCCCAAGGACCCAATACAAATCCAACAATCCATTCCCTAAAAAAGTAGTGTGAATATGATTGAAGCCACGAACAAGCCAAGTGCCACTATGGCTAATAGCTCCTATATGGAAGACACTCTTCGAAGAGAGGATTCTAGTTTCATAGTTGGTATCAAAGATGGGTTTCTCCCTTCATGACAACTTCACCTTTAAGGCTCTCACGTTGATCGATTGGCTCGGTACTTCATCGCATGTCACCAAACCTTTAACTGACCTCTCAGAGTGACGCTTTGTCAAACCTCGGGGCTTCATCAAATCATTCGTAGAAAGATTCCGTGGTTTTCGCCATGTCTTTTCCATGGAATGGGGCTTTATCAAGTCACACCTATCTTCGTAAGAAAGGTCTGGTCACCTCAACAACCGGCTTGGAGTTTCACTTTAGAACTTGGCATATGACAACTCCTCGCATCATCAAAAGTTGAGAATTGGGAATCTCCTCATATCAAGCATTTCGTCAAATCACAACTAACCCAAGCAAAAGAGGGTTCATTCATGTCAACATACTTTGATTCTAGAGCCCGTCGCCGTCGCCTTCAAATGTCCGAGATCGAAAGAAATTTCAATCGAGACCCGGGTTCAAATCCAACTTCATCCCAAGATCAAAATTGACCTCATCAATAACATGCAATTCAGTCCGCGACTAAAGGATATCACCCCACCTACTCAAAGCTTGTCCCAAACAAATAACAACACATATATCCCTCTCATCACCATGCATCCCCACAAAAATCTCCCTGTGGCTCATGTGAAGCATGCACAAAACTTGAATCAATAGGAAAATCCTAAGTGATTGAAAATCATAAATCGTAATTTCCCCGCCAAAAGCTTAGGCCAAGTGCATCTTCGAAAGCAAATAAACGCATCATCTCATAATCATTTTTGGTTCTATGCATGCATCCGCCATCATGAATGCCATACATGCATCTTCCTCTTCACTAACAAATGCAGAATTCAAACGTAATCCCCTTTTCGGCAAGGATGATCTTCACCAAAGACGACCTCAAATGGATGAAAACAAATTCCCAACATCCACAAACATATGAAGACCGCCGCCTCCAGTCTACAAATCGGAGCCGTGACGCCAAGCTCTCCAATACAATTCGGCCGTGGATGCCAAGCTCTCCAATACAATTCGGTCGAGACGCCAAGTTCTCCAATACGATCCGGCCGTAGACGCCAAGCTCTCCAATACAATCGTGTCAAGGACGCCAAGTTCTCCAATACAAATCGGTCCGTAGACGCCAAGCTCTCCAATACAATCAGGTCAAGGACGCCAAGTTCTCCAATACAAATCCTGAGCCGAGACGCCAAGCTCTCTAATACAATTCGGTCAAGGACGCCAAGTCCTCCAATACAAATCGGTCAAGGACGCCAAGTTCTCCAATACAAATCGGTCAAGGACGCCAAGTCCTCCAATACAAATCGGTCAAGGACGCCAAGCTCTCCAATACAAATCGGTCAAGGACGCCAAGCTCTCCAATACAAATCGGTCAGGGACGCCAAGCTCTCCAATACAGTACGGTCGGAGACGCCAAGTTCTCAAAATGCAAATCGGTCAAAGATACCAAGGTCTCAAATACGCACGGCCGTAGACGCCAAGTTCTCTCCAATACAAATCGGTCAGACGCCAAGTTCTCAAAATACAAATCGGTCGTGACGCCAAGTTCTCAAATACAATGCGGTTAGAGACACCAAGTTCTCAAAAGCAAGAAGTCCCAATGTGAAGACAAGCTCAAAACCTCTACATGTTTGACGATCACCAAAGAAGATGCACTCAACCAAACTCCTCCTTCGTCAGTCAAAATGCCTCCAAAGACAAAGAAATCGCCGCAGTAAAACCGTCCCACGAACGGCAACCTAACAACTCTTCATCAACATCAGCCGTAGCCTCGCCTACAGTAAGCACAAAGACAGTATGAAAGCATATCTTAATCAACTACTTTTCTAAAAGAACATTATCATCAAATCTTAGGGCGACTTCCCAAAATGACTCAAACCTCAAATACGTCAAACCATCAAAGACCATCCCAGCCTATTTTCGAACTACGACCGGCTTCGATTCCCTCTTAAGGATACGTAGGTAGCCTATCATTAGGTCCAGCCACTGACCTCAAAGACGGCCATCCTTTCCTTCTAAGCAGCGCACGTAAACCGATCCCTTCAAATGAAGTCCACTAGAGGACCATCTATCCTAAAACGCCATCATCAAGGTTCGAGGCACCTAAGACGCCATCATAAAGGTTCGAGGCACCTAAGACGCCATCATCAAGGTTCAAGGCACCTGAGACGCCATCATCAAGGTTCGAGGCACCTAAGACGCCATCATCAAGGTTCGAGGCACCTAAGACGCCATCATCAAGGTTCGAGGCACCTAAAAATAGTCAAACCACAGGGCGACTTCCCAAAAATAGTCAAACCACAGGTCGACTTCCCAAAAATAGTCAAGTCATAGGGCGACTTCCCCAAAATAGTCAAGTCATAGGGCGACTTCCCCAAAATAGTCAAGTCATAGGGCGACTTCCCAAAAATAGTCAAGTCGTAGGGCGACTTCCCCAAAATAGTCAAGTAATAGGGCGACTTCCCCAAAATAGTCAAGTCATACGGCGACTTCCAAAAAATAGTCAAAATCATAGGGTGACTTCCCAAAAATAGTCAAACCATAGGTGACTTCCCAAAAATAGTCAAACCTTAGGGCGACTTCCCAAAAACAATGTCCCAAAAATAGTCAAACCATAGGCGACTTCCCAAAAATAGTCAAACCTTAAAGGTGACTTCCCAAAATAGTCAAATCTTAGGTGACTTCCCAAAAATAGTCAAGCCATAGGGTGACTTCCCAAAAATAGTCAGATCTTAGGGCGACTTCCCCAAAAATAGTCAAATCTTAGGGTCAAAGACCCGAACTACGGCCGGCTTGATTTCTCTTAAGGATACGTAGGTAGCCTATCATTAGGTTCACCACCGCACCAAAATGGTCATTCCTATCCCCAAGCAGAGCGGATATACAACCCTAGCCATCGACCGAAGAGGGTCATTTCTTATCCCCACAGAGTTTCTTTCAAAGAATCGATCGTAGAACTCGCTCGCCAAAGTTGACATCCTAAAACAACACCTGTGGTCGACAACTAAAGATAGTCGAAAGACCCGAACTACGACCGGCTTGATTCCTCTTAAGGATACGTAGGTAGCCTATTAAATAGGTTCAGCCACTCGATCACTTGATCATCCCGCCAAAATATGGAGCCTACTCTTATCGACGACCCCGCTTCCTTCGAAAGCGCCGTCGCCGAGGCTACCGTAAGTGCTCCATTTTGAGCTTGTTAGCATTTTCGTTAGAAAATTAACGAAAGTTATAACATTACTAACATTCCTAACATTCCTAACTTTTCTAACAAAGTAAGGGTAAAATGGGCATTGCCATTTAAAGTTAAACCAAGAAAAGAATCTCAAAAAGCAAAAGAAATAAGAAAAATCCGAATTGGGCAAGTTGAAAAACATAAACCGCCGGATTTTTGAATTTTATTCTTCCCGTCCAAAGCCCGAAGCCGTAATTAATGAACAAGGCACGCCGTCAATCATATCCGCGCGGACATGTTTGTCAATTTCGCAGGGCTATAAATTGAACCCTCCTCTCTCGCCTTACAAAAACACAATTTGATCACAAAGAACGAAACTCAAGGAATATAGAGAGAAAACAAAGGGGAATCCATAGATTGCCACCATTTTCTCTCCAATCTTTCCCAAATCTCACTCACTCACAAACACTTCAAATCACTCTCATACATACTCTCATACATACACCAATCCAAGCTCAAATCACCCTATAGGAGGAGGATTAGAGAGAAAACATAGAGGACTTCATTGTTATCTACTTGTTTTCTCTTTAACCAACTCAAATCATCAACCTTAAACACCCTCAAACACTCTCATATTCAAGCCTTAAACACTCTCACATTCAAGCCTTCAAACACAAAACACAAGGAAGATAGGTATAACCTCCCTCTCCTTACCCTAAAATTCATCCATGCATGCATTTTCAAGCTACAAAATGTAGTTTATTCATCTTCTTGCTTTAGATCCAAGAAGATCACCATGGAAGTTCATCTCCATGGATGATCTTCTACAAGGATCTACATTATTTTCAAAGTGTTCTTACTTTCTTGCAAAGAAAACACATTTTCAAAACCCTAAAAATCATTTTCATACATCAAATCTCATTTTCAAAGGATAAAATTCCCCTTCCCAAGCAAATGAAGTGCTTAGTCCTAATGTACCCCAAGGATGGTTTGATATAGTTGATTCACCACTAAAATGTCAAGTGATCACTAATCAAAACCTAGGGAAATGGGGACAAGCATGGATGCAAAACCCCCTTTAAAATCATATTTTCTTTCTTGAGAAGTTGCTGTCCAGTAGCAATTTTCTCAGACCTCAGTCCATGGTCTAATTTTTTGGACACAGATAAATGTGGAATTTGGTGTTGACTACAAAACACTTTTTGTGGACAACATCCAGATCTTTCCATACATATTTTTACTTTATTTTTTGGGTGAGTAAAACTCCTTTTTTCAATTTTTCTTTTAGAGGCCAGTTCATCAGCTTCTGGAAATCCAGATTTCATATCTGAGATTCCCAGAAGGTTTTGACCCCTCAAATTACTTCAAAAATGGAAAGTTCCTTTGCAGAAACCCTATTTAGGGTGTTTTAAGCAACTTTCATTCTCGGACTTTCCCCAGATTCTGAGGTTTTGAAGCCTTTAAGTCCATTTCAAAGTCAAGGGTCAACTGCCTTTTTCATTCTGGCAGAATTGCTTTTCAACTCCCAAAAATCTTTTGAGTGCCAAGACTCAACCCAAAAATCATACCAAAAACCTTGGGGATTGTTCAAAGTCTTATAAAGAATTCCCCATTTTTGTTTTTCTCAGTTTCAACTCATTTTGGTCAAAACACACACACACACACACACACACAAATGATTTTCAGCTTGGAAGACTCGTTTTACGAGGCGCGCCGGGTGCACACTAACGTCCTTCCCGACGCGTAACGTGACCTCCGAACCCAAATTTCTGATCTCGGGCATTTTTCAAAGTTTTGGCCCTCAAAACAAAAATGGCGTGGCGACTCCGTTTTGATTTCAAAAAAAAATCGGGTACATCACAATTACGTGTTGGGAAGAACCGAGAGTTCACCCAACATGCCTCGCGAACGAGTCTTTCAATATTCAACATCCAAAAATCATCCATAAGTGTGTGCAATTTGTGTGACAAAATATGTATAAATGCATTTTAATGCTTTGCTTTATTGATCAAAATGAGAGAATTACATCTTGTGAGCCACTTGGTGCGGGGGGCCACATCCCGATTACAAAACTGAGAATAGATTACAATTGAAATGGACCTGCTGCAGAGTGGCCAAGTGTGTTGCTCAACACAGGACCTAATATGGCTAAGTGTGTCGCGTGACACACCCTGCCAATCTGCAGAGATTTTACAAGCTTGATTACAGAGCATAAATGGACAATTACAATGAAACAATATCAGCTTACAGATAACGAAGATCACAAATGTATGAACCAACATTCAAGAGAGTGTGGATATGATTGATCCACACTCTACTTGGCGTTTAAGCAAACGAGGAGCATTATCATGATCATAGACATACGAATTCATGCATACTAAACGCAATCTGAGAATGTAACAAGGCAAATTTAATCAGGTTCAAAACTGAATATCAGATTAAGCATGGTATATTCAATCAATAATGATAATAGAGGGAGAGAAAGAGAATTAAGACTCGTTACCCTTGTAGTCCACGTTCTCTATACAAATTCGGTATAGGGAACCTTCAAATCAGCTTCAGAAGGAGATTCGAAATCTTAGATATGAGTAGCTCTGGATTTTCAAGTGTGTGTGTGAAGTATGTGTTGAATTGATATGAGAGAGTGAATTGGTATGAGAGAGATAGAGATTTGGATGAGAGAGAGAGAATTGTGAGGAGAGAGGAGGGTCTCTGGGATGATTTTGGCAAGGTAACGCTAAGTTGGCAAAGAGGGCTCCCCCAAATGAGAGGTGCAGGCCTCAATTTATAAGCTGCATGGAACTGGCCACTTGTGTCGCACGACGCAACGAGACGCGTTTTCGTGGCTCGTTCAGTCGCACGACATAGGGAGCCATAACCGCTTTCCTTCTAGAAGCATGCAAGGTGGCGGTTCTGAACCCTTCCTTGATTAATTCCTAATAGGTCCAAACTGAATAATACCCCATAGGTCCTTCTGCATGGAAAAAGGATCGAAAGATACTTCCTTAGCAAGAAACTAATAAAAATTTCTCGGAAGTCTCGGAATGAACCGGAAATTTATCAAAACGCTCCCTAGCGCACTTTTATTGAGTAAAAGGCACTTTTATTGGGTCGCGAGTTGGATTGGGGTACTCACACCCCCAAATTCAGTAAGAACCCTAAATCATTACATTCCCTTCCCCTTCGAAAAAAATCCTTGTCTCAAGGATTTTAACGAGGGAAATTAGTTGTGATGATCGTCCAGTCTTCCCATGTCGCATCTTCTGGAAAAGCATTCGACCATTGAATTAAAACTTGAGCTGCTGGGCTATTCCCCTTTTTAACCAAGCGCCTGTCCAAAACCGCAATGGGTTGTACCAGAAATTTACCCTCATCTCCCACATAGGGTAAAGAAGGGTTTGGGACTACTGCATCACCAACTTTTGGCTTAAGTAGAGAGACATGAATAACATGGTGTATTTTTGAGTTGGGAGGTAACTTGAGTATATAGGCTACAGCTCCAACCTTTGCTTCGATCTGGAAGGGACCAAAATACTTTGGTAACACCTTAAAATTCCTCCTAAGTGCCAAGGAAGTCTGGCGATATGGTTGCAACTTCAGGTAAACCCAGTCCCCTTCTTGAAAATTTCTTTCCTTTCTACCTTTGTCTGCAAACTGTTTCATTTTGTTTTGAGCTTCAGTCAATACTTCTCTCATTGTTTTGATCTGTTTATCCCTTTCCTTCATAAAATCTGTGACTGCATCTAGCTTGCAATATTGTTCATGACTGAAGATGGCTTGTGGGGGTGGGTATCCATATAAGGTTTCAAAAGGGGTCATTTTGAGTGCAGTGTGGAAATTTGAATTGTACTATCATTCTGCCAATGTGAGCTAGTTTGACCATAACTTAGGTTTGGTGCTAGTGGTAGCCCTCAGAAATTGCTCCAAACACCTGTTCAATCTCTCAATTTGATCATCTGTTTGAGGGTGATATGTTGTGCTCAGGTTTAGGGTGGTACCAAGGAGGGAGAAACGAGATTGCCAAAATTGACTTAGGAAAATTTTGTCCCTATATGAGGTGATAGTGACAGGCTGTAGTTTATAGATATTATCAAAGAATTGTTTTGCCACAATATAAGATGTGTATGGGTGTTTGAGGGGTAAGAAGTGGGCATATTTGGTGAGTCTATCCACTACCACCAAAATTGAATCCCAGTTATTGGAAGGTGGTAATCCTTCAATGAAATCCATGGCTATGTCAGTCCACGGCCTGGTGGGAATGGGTGGGGGTTGCAAAAAGACCAGCTGGATGAGTGGTTTCAGTCTTCATATGTTGGCAAATATCACAAGGGCTAATCAATTCTTGAACATACCTTTTCATACATGGCCAAAAGAAAAGCTGAGCTACCCTCCTTAATGTTCCTTGAATACCTGAATGTTCTCCCAAAGGGGTATGGTGTAGCTCATTCACAATATTTTTCCTTAGTCCACCCTTGCTACCAATGACCAGTTTGCCTTGATACCTCAACACCCCATTACTTAGTGTATATTCAGTAAATCTCTCATTGTTTGTCAATACTCCCTCTAATATTTTCTGTATCTCAGAAACCCCTTCCCAACATCTAATAACTTCTTGTACCCACTAAGGTTGTACTGTGGTGATAGCTTGACATTCCACCATATCTGTGCCTTCATGTAATCTAGACAAAGCATCAGCCACTTTATTCTCAACACCCTTCTTATAAGTGATTGTGTAATCATATTCCAATAGTTTCAATATCCATTTCTGTTGTAAACCCCCAGTAACCCTCTGATCCATGAGGTATTTCAAACTTTGGTGATCTGTTTTTATTTGGAACTTCTGCCCACATAGATAATACCTCCATTATTCTATAGCCAAAAGGATTGCTAAAAATTCCTTCTCATAAGTTGACAACCCCAAATGTTTTGGACCTAAAGCTTTACTGACAAAAACTATGAGCCTTCCAATCTTGCATTAGGATAGCACCTAATCCATTATAGCTAGCATCTGTTTCAAAAATGAAAGTTTTTGAAAAGTTAGGCATGGCTAAAACTGGAGCAGTGGTCATAGCTTCCTTCAGTGTTTGGAAAGCTCTATCAGCCTCTGAATTCCAACATAAAGCATTCTTTTTCAAAAGTAGTGTCAAGGGCTTACTAATGATTCCATAGTGCCTAATAAATATTCTGTAGTATCCAGTTAGACCAAGGAATCCCCTCAAGCCTTTGATATTAGTAGGAGTAGGTCATCCTACCATGCTATCAATCTTGGAGGGATCAGTTGCTACCCCATCACCAGTGACTATGTGCCCAAGGTACTCCACCTTACTACTCCCAAAAGAACATTTGCTTTTCTTCACAAATAATTGATGCTCTCTGATCCTGTCCAATGCTAATCTGAGATGATTCACATGTGTCTCCATGGTAGGACTATATATCAGTATATCATCAAAGAAAACCAATAAAAATTTCCTTAAGAAGTCTTCAAACACTGAGTTCATAAGGGCTTTGGAAAGTAGCTAGAGTATTAGTGAGTCCAAAAGGCATCACTTTAAACTCATAATGTCCATGGTGGGTTTTAAAAGCAGTCTTGCTAATATCCTCCTCATTCATTCTGATTTGGTGATACTCTGACCTCAAATCGAGTTTAGTGAAGAATTTGGAACCATGTAGCTTATCCAGTAGTTCATCTATGATGGGAATAGGGAATTTATCCTTGATAGTCAGTTGGTTTAAGCCCGTATAATCAATACACATTCTCTATGTACCATCTTTCTTCTTATCTAAGATCACAGGAGAGGCAAAGGGACTTGAACTGTGTTGTATAACTCCACTGTCTAATAGATCCTTGATTATCTTCTCAATTTCATTCTTCTGAAAATAGGGACATCTCTAGGGTCTATTGTTCACTGGCTGATTTCCAGGTTTAGGAGGTATTGCATGGTCAAATTTCATAGATGGTGGCATCTCCTTTGGTTCTGAGAAGACATCTTCATATTCCTTCAACAATATCGAGATGTTTGTGTCCATTTCTACTTCATTGGTCACTACTGAAGATAGTGAATACAGTTGTACAATTGCCCCACAAGGTAAATCATTCAACATTTTTGTAGCAGTTGGGGCTGTCATAAATTTCAGCATCACCACCTCCTTTACCCCTTGCAATTTACATTGCTTCCATCTCCATTTGAAACCCATAGACATCTCATTGAAGTCAAAAGTAATGGGCCCTAATGTTCTAAGCCATTGTATTCCCAATACTGCAACACATCCACCTAGCTTGATAATTTTCATATCTCCCTTAAATTCGACATCCTACAAGCTCCAAGTAAAACCTTTACATTCTCCCTGGCTAAGTATCTTGCTACCTTCTGCCACAGTCACTGGTATTTCCTGAGTAGGTGTCACCATACATCCCAATCTTTTAGCAGTTTTAGAATCCAAGAAGTTGTGAGTACTCCCACTATCACTGAGAACTTCTTGTTTCCCACCTTACCAGTAAGCTTGAGAATTTGCAAATAGGCACTCCAGATAGAGCATGTACTGATATACCCAAATCCTCCTCTGGTAACTCCACCTTCTCCAATTCTGCTACAGGAGTATCCAAGGTATCATGCCACTCTTCTTCCTCTTCTCCATTTTCGACTCCTAACATGAAAATTTGTTTGCTCTTGCATTTATATTTATGACCATACTTGTACACTTCATCACAATTATAACACAGACCCTTCTCTCTTCTAGCTTGCATTTCTGTCTGAGTTAATTGCTTTATGGGAATGGCATTCTTGGTGGGGGGAAAAGTGTCAGTTCTTTGGTTAATGGAAGGTGAGGAATATGTGTAGTATTTGTTGTTATTGGTATTCATTTTGGCAGAATATTGGGAAACTGGGGTGGTGGATCTGTGATTGGTATTGTATGGGGAATAGGTTGAGTTGGGTTTGTAGGTTGCTGATTTGATTTTTTTACTGATACATCCCAGTGTGATTCCTCAATCCCAGCTAAGTTGATTGCATGAGTTAATGTGGGATGGAATTAAGACTGCACCCTATATATGATCTCCTCCTTGAGCCCTTTAATGAAATTTTTGACATAAAACCTTTCACTCAGACCAGAATTCTCCACCTTCATGACTGCTCTCATTTCCTCAAACTTATCTTGATACTCACTGACTGCATTTACTTGCTGTAAATTGACAAACTCACCTTCAATATTCTGATAAGCTTGTGGCCCAAATCTGGTAGCTACCTTATCGACAAATTCATCCCATGCACTGCCATCAACCTCTATGATCAATACCAACTCCAATTTAAAATGTTTCTTATAGGATTTATTGATTCCCTTCTCAGATCTAGCCTCATGACCATAACCCGAACCCTTAATAGCAACAGTAGAATCATCAATATGAATAGTTTCATTCCAGGTTTTACCTTATTTATCCTTGTCAGTAGCTGGGATCTCCTTACCAGCACCTGGTGATGCACCTAAAATCGAGCCAGTACTGCTAGTTCCTCTCAAGCCTCATCCAGCTTCATCCATCTTTTCCTTGCCATTATTGGATTTCATCTCCAGCAATAAACGTGTTACCTCTTCTACACCTTTACTTAGCGCCGAGATTTCTCCCTTCAATTCAGTTGTTTTAGTCTCCAAAACACCCTCGAGTCCATTTAATCTCTCTTCTACAGATCTGAGGTTAGATTCCACGGTGTCTGTACGTGTATTCACCATAGTTTCCGTAGAATTAACAACGCTCCGATACCTGTTTTGTTATGTCCAGCTTAGGAAATCGTAAATTGATAAACGATAATTGGATATTAACTTCCAATTAAGCACACAATTATATTCAGAGTAGGTGAGGAGAGAAATTAGATAGAGATTTAGAATATGAGATGAGAGAGAAAATAGAATTTAGAGAGAGAAAGTTGGAATTTCTGTATAAAGTTCATAAGCCATGAAAATGGCGATTTAAAGCAACATAAAGAGAAGAGAAAGCACGTGGGTAGCAACGACCACTCTCTCTCTCCCCAAAACGACAACGTTTAAAGTAACAGAAATAGAATCCTAAGCAAGGTTAAAACGACGACGTCCAACTAAAGTAAAAAACGCGTATTCGATGTTAGCTATCTAACATATTGATACGTCACTTAAAACGATGTCGTATGTTCATATCCCCAAACATAACGGTCACCCCCAAATTCAATAAGAACCCTAAATCATTACATCTTAATTCCGCTATAAATGAAATTTTAGGCCATCTCTCCTGCATAATGATTATGACCCAAACTTGCGGTGGTTTAGGGAATTGATAGAGAGGGAGAGAGTGCGTAGGGAAGTGGGAGAGGAGGAGGCAGGGCAGTGGGCGTGTTTGTATAGAGATAGAGAGAGAGAGAAGGGGATAAAGTAGATAGAGAGAGTGTATCTGGACTACATGATGTCCAGGTGAGAGTTTTAGCGGGAAAGTGCAAAAATCACTTCACCCTTTATTTAGTAACTAGTATAACACCCGTACTTAATGCACGATCAAAAAACTTTAACAAGTAACGAAAATTAAATAAAAAAGTTACTATAAATGGCATTAACAAAAATACTCGTGTTGAAATTAATAATAACAATTACAAAATTTGATTTTTTTTTTGTAAACAACATTTATTGTTTCATCCACAGTTTCCCTCTTTGTCACACACTAATATCTTCAATTTATCAAGAGTAGCTACCCTGGACAAAGAAGCATACAAGTGACCATGAATGAACGTATTTTTAGAAACATACCTACATGAGTTGATTGAATCTAACTCTTGTTGATTGTTATTACATATGATACAATCAACGAAAATTGTCGAAACTTGAATGGAAACGGAGATTAAGTGGAGATTTTTTTTCCAAAATATAGATTTTTAAAAAATTAAATACCAAAATAACTTTCACCAAAACTTATGTACCATAATAGCATTTTATTAGAGTTCTGGGTTTGGCAAAACCGGAATTAAGTTTAAAGCCGGTATTGCCATTACCGAATTTAAGTTTTTTTTTTTTTTATAAACTGATTAATGTTTTTTTTTAATAAAAAATGTAAAGCCGGTAGTGACAATACCGGGATTAAATTTAAGTGAAATCCGGGTTTGTCAATACCGGGACTAAAGGGGAAAAAAAGGCATTGTTGACTCACGTGGGTGACTTGTTTTATTGTATTTGTTCCTTCGTCTCGCATTATAAATACACCCACTTTTATTTTGTTGACTTTTCAATTTTTTTTTTAAGTCATTCAACATTTTTAAAATACTATATTTATAGTTTTTTAATATCATAATCAAATTGTATTTAAATATTTTTTACTAAAAAATAACAAGTCTATTGTTTAATATCCACTAAATTTTTTGAGTTCATATGCACTTGAAATCAAATGTTGCACAACACTTGTGAGTAGGATAAACCAACTCAACACAAAATATGTTCTTTCAACTTTATCAACGGTGAGGAATTTGGGAAGAATGTTCTTTCAACTTAATCAACGGTGAGGAATTTCAAATCAGTTTTTCCGGTCTTTCCAAGCTAAAAATGGTTGGATGTGGGAATTTGGTCAAGGTTTGTCTTCCAAGGTTTCCATCCCTCGGAGTATTCACAATGAGTGAAAGCAGTGAGACATTACTGAAAAGTATGGTTGACCTCTCATTTGTCAATAGGTTTGAAATTCGAGGAATCGCAGGTCTAACTCAGCTAGATGAGGGCATTGCTAACTGATTCCGGAGCACTTGAAGTCCTACAAGTTACTAAATGTTGTGAAATGAGTATTTGTGGTTAGAGAAAATTGCTTGTGGGCTAGGTACAAAACTAAGAGTTTTAAAGATAAACTAGTGCAGCACCCGTGCGTTAAACGCACGGATAAAAAGTTGTGACAACAAATTTATACAAATAAGGAAAGTGCAAAATATAATTTTTTTTTTACAATGAATATAATTTTTCCCAAAAAACAATTACTTAAATTGAAGTGGCTGAATAAAATTAAAGAAAAAATATCATTTTATGTGATTCAGAGGGGTAATTAGTAGCATTATTGTAGTATAAGTAGTGTCTCTTTTTTTTTTTTTAAATAAAGAAAATATAAAAAAGTTGGTCTAAATAATTCGATAAATCAATAGCTATTGTTATTTCTCCTTAAAATATGCTTAGCAAATTAACTGTCATTTTAGACTTCTGCCCATCTTAGAAATTAAGAATTTATCATGAAGAAATATTCAAAATTGATTATTTGTAGGTGAAAACAGTTTTATGAATGTGATATTGGGGAGGAGGATAAAAAAGGTGCAAGAGTGTGGAATTGGGTGAAGGTGATCTTTAAAAAGAGAGAAATGAGTAATTAAGAAAATTTGAGGAAGCATTAATCATTAATTAAATTATTGGCTACTTAAAGGAAGCAATTAAAGATCTTCTACATTACTTTGAAATTGGTGCACTTGAAATAGCTAAATTCTAGATTCATCTTTGTTTTGGAGGGAAAATGAGTGCTCTTATGCACTTCCCTCTTTATATAATTATAGATGATTGCAGACAACTTGTATCCTTGAGAGAGAAAGAGCAAGTGCTGCCACATAATCTCGAAAGAATGACTTTAAGTCATTGTGATAGCCTAGAGAAGATGCCGAATTCTTGTGAGAGCCTCCGGTACTTTCGCATCTATTCCTGCACTTCAAGAAACTGAACTACATTCCATCGACAAAGCAACTAGTGTCCAAAACTGAAAACAAAAATGACCAGACGGAGGGCTTTCATATTCTTGAAAAATTGCACATCTTTGATTGTCCACGTTTGACATTGTTACCTACAGGCAAGAAGTTACCGTCCACTTTGAAGCATCTTTCTATATCTGAGTGTAAGAATCTTGAGGAGCTAGGGGATGTGAATTCAATAGATCAAATTTGGCTATTCAGTATTCAACAGCATGTCCTCACTTGAATATATCGAAGTCGATGGATGGACAAATCTTAAACCCATATGTAATTCAATAAAAAATCATGGGGTCAATATTGTATCTATTTGTTACTTCTTATAAATATAGGGAGCTAAAAGGCAATTGCTAAAAGTTCAGGGAGGTCAATTGACCCCCCTTGCCCTAATGTAGCTTTCTCCATGGATTGGACATGGGAATTAAGAAAAAGTGTTAGTGGAGTGGTTATTATGAGTATGAAAAATTGGTAAGAGAAAGATAGTGAAGTAGAAAATAGTAAGTGGAAAGTTGTTGCGAGTGTGAAATTGGAACCCATTAAATAAAAAAATATTATAATTTACCCAATTTGGGAAGTGTGCAGTTTCATTTGGGACACCCTTTTGGGTAAATGCGTAGTGTCAATTAGGACGGAGGGAGTATAGCACTTCTTAATTCTGGTACACCGACGGTTTCTTGCAATCTGAAATGGGAAGGAGGGAGTATTTAACATACATTTTGGTAGAGCTCAAGAAAGATTCATTCCTATGTGGTTTGTAGTTTTCCTCAGGCTTGTGACCACAAAGCAAGACAAGAAGAGTTTAATATGTATCTGTTAGAATAGGTTTATATTCTTGTAAATGTTGAAATCAACACCGACTCAATTGTCGGGAACTATCCGGAAGCTTCTCCGTTCTTCCGGTCAATTTACTCTGCTCTTGAAGAATATGGAAATCACTCCTGCAAATTGAAGGTTCTAGGCCATCGCCTTGATGAAGCTTCTAGACTAGGTCATGAAGTGACTTTGAAGGAATAATCTGGAGAAGGGGGGAAGTATCATTAACCGACCTAGAAGTAGTATAAATAGAGTTGAAGTGTTTTGTGTTGGTGTGTGTACTCAGGAGAGAAAGTGAGTGTCCAGACCAAACATAAGTGAGTGGTCACTTGATGAGTTTCTATCTAGTGTGTTAGAGGGTGTACTAGAGTGCATCACATAGTTGTATCTTATCTATTTGTAAGTATTAGCAAAGCAATAATAATAGTGTTCATTATTATTACTTGTGGCGGGTACGGAAATTCAACAAGTGGTATCAGAGCGGTACGACCCGGGATCGCGGGAACCGTTGTTGAGACGTTGTTCGGGATCGTTGCAGGTGCACAGTAGGAGACTGTGAAGCTCGTGGTGGGAGACCAGGCTTACTTGGTGACGTGTACGGAGGCAGTACCAAGTCACGATGGTAGATCCGGCAAGTGCATTTGGTGGAGTCAGGAGACTCAACAATGGCAATTATAAGTATTGGCGAACGTGTATGCAGTCGTACTTACAAGGACAAGAGTTATGGAATGTCGTGGGTGGAAGCGAGACCACGCCACCAGAAAAGGAGGTTGCTCAAGCATTTCGAAAATGGGAAGCGAAAGCCAGGAAGGCTATGTACGCGCTAAAGATTAGCGTCGAGGACGAACTTTTGGAGTACATATGCGACGTTATTTTTGAGGACTAATGAGGCTCGTCTCCAGATGCTCGAGAATGAGCTTATGTCGACTACGCAGAAGGATCTAACTGTAAGTCAATATTTCAACAAAGTTAAATCTTTATGCCATGAAATCTCGAAGTTAGATGTGGACTCAAAGATTAATGAGCAACGGATGAAAAGAATAATCATCCACAGGTTGAGACCAGAGTAAGGGTTTAGTTACTGCGATTCGTGGTTGGGCCACACAACCATCTCTTTTAGAGTTAGAGAGTTTGCTGGCCAGCCAAGAAACGCTAGACAAACATACATCTAGGCTTTCAACGCCAAAACCAATGGATTCAGAGGAAGCACTCTTTAGCCACCGAGGTCGCGGAAGTCAACAAGGACGTGTTGCAGGATGGAAAAAGAAAGATAAGTTCCAAGACGAGCATGAAGGTCCGAGGTACAAAGGATGCTCTCACGCAGGGGAAGCGAAACCGAAGAATAAAGATGATTCTCGACTTGATGAGTGGAGACGAACCAATGAATGTTACAACTGTGGTCGTAAAGGGCATTTCCTAAAAAATTGTCCATTTAGGAAGAAGGTTGTCGAAAGAAATGCAGTTACCAATCAAGATCCCTATGATAGTGAAGAAGAATGGGACATGGAAGCTTCCTTCGTAGATGTAAGGATTCATAAAGATGACCCAGAAGAGGAAGAATGGTTTGAGGACCAAGCTTACCCAGTTACTACCGAAGAATGTTGGATTGATGACAACGTGGAAAGCGAAGAGGAGATTGACTTTGACGAAGGTCGATGGTTTGAAGATGTAACTTCCACGGTCAACATTGGATGTAAGGACATTTTAGACGATAACGACACTTTAAAAGCATTAACAAGCATGGTCGAAGTTGGTTCGAAGGAAAAGACACTTGAACTGGCCGACTTGAATTTGGATGATCCAAAGCTCGTAAACGAAAAGAAGCCAAAGATTAAGGGGGAGCAATATCAAGAAGACTCGGCACTTGAGCAAGGTATGTCCACTACGTTACAGACTTTACCTATGTCTAACATGTGCTCGTTCAAGATGCCAAGAAGCACAAATGTGAAATGCGAACTTGAGGAAGGACTTTGGCAATGGCAATGTGTTGACAAAGAAGTTGCTCACAACGATGGTGTTAGTAATGACTTACATAAAAAGTCATACCACGACACAAAAGAACAACTCGATGTTGAAGCTCTTCAAAGGAAACCATCGGTGAAGTTCAAGAAGAAAGAGTCGGCGTTGAGGGGGAGTGTTGAAATCAACACCGACTCAATTGTCGGGAACTATCCGGAAGCTTCTCCGTTCTTCCGGTCAATTTACTCTGCTCTTGAAGAATATGGAAATCACTCCTGCAAATTGAAGGTTCTAGGCCATCGCCTTGATGAAGCTTCTAGACTAGGTCATGAAGTTACTTTGAAGGAATAATCTGGAGAAGGGGGGAAGTATCATTAACCGACCTAGAAGTAGTATAAATAGAGTTGAAGTGTTTTGTGTTGGTGTGTGTACTCAGGAGAGAAAGTGAGTGTCCAGACCAAACATAAGTGAGTGGTCACTTGATGAGTTTCTATCTAGTGTGTTAGAGGGTGTACTAGAGTGCATCACATAGTTGTATCTTATCTATTTGTAAGTATTAGCAAAGCAATAATAATAGTGTTCATTATTATTACTTGTGGTTCGCAAATTCGGGTACGGAAATTCAACAGTAAATATATCTCGGTAACTTGCTTTTGGAACTTCATTGTCCAATTCACAAAGCTACTTTAGTGTATTGTGACAACGTAAGTGCCATATATCTTTCGGGAAATCCAGTTCAACATCAGCGAACCAAACATATAGAAATGGATATTCATTTTGTACGCGAGAAAGTGGCTCGTGGTCAAGTTCGCATCTTGCATGTTCCGTCCCGGTTCCAGATTGCTAACATTTTTACAAAGGGACTTCCACTTTGAATTTCAGACCAGTCTAAACGTCCGCCTTCCTCCCGTTCCTCCCGTTTCGACTGCGGGGGAGTGTTTGGTATATTAGGCATTATTTGTACAGAAAGGTAATTGATAACAATCCCTTAATGATAGCAATCCCATCCCTTTAGATTAGCATTTGTATCCCGTAATTATAGATCCATAATATTAGGTAATCTTGTATATATGGTTGACAAGAGGAATGAAAAGGTAAGGAGTCTATTTCTTTCGGTATCAGTACAACGAGTTGCAAAGGGATCTTATCATCTTATAAATGATTTTTCCCACCACCTCATTCTTGGTTATAAGCTGTAACGACCCAAATATCCGGTCCTATTTCAGGATCCAAATTTTAGATGCATTACTAATCCAACAAGAACTAAACTCAAATAATAACCTCAAGTTTTATTATAAAATAATTTCTTCACATTACATTATTCATCCCTATTAGTCTAGGGTTACAACACCTGTGATCAAATAGATTTAATACAAATATTCTTAATAACTAATCTTCAACTTCCAGTAGCTCACCCTAGCCTTCGTCCAACCGTCTAACCTGGAAGGTAGAGAAGAAAAGGAAGGGGTGAGCGAACAATGCTCAGCAAGATCTTATACGGACCTCTTCGGGTACTAAGAAGAGGTGACCACAAAACAATACATGTTACGAATGATTTCCAAAAATATAGCATAACAAAAGAAGCGAATAAACTCAAATACGAAGTTTTTAACAATTATTAATACGAAGTACAAAACGAATAATCAAAGGTTCACATACGTAGCATATAGTATGATCATATAAGCGGTCCAACGACCTCAATAAACACTAAAACCCACAAAGGGTACGAAAAGCCCACAAAGAGCACTAAAGCCCACGAAGAGCACAAATGGCTCACAAAGAGCCCCAAAACTAAGTAGTGTATCCGGAACACCCCACTACTAATCATCAGTAGTGTAATGCCTTAATAGGCCAAATCAATATACCCCGTCATTACGGGTTGTTTAACTTAATATGATCATGTATAGAACGAAAGGGTAACGAATAACAAATATAACTTAAGAGCCAAGGTGATAACGAATCATACAATAGCAAATGCAAGTAGTATAACGAACAATGGTGTGAAATTAAAGAAAACAATTAAATTTCACGAAGGCCAACAATGTATGATTTATTTGAAAAACGTATGTTCGAAGGAGGCAAAGCAAATGCTAACCAATAGATTAGCTTAAACGTTTCAAAGACGGTACTTTTCAAGAAAATATAGGAATCCTAACCAAAGAGTCAAGAATGCAATAAACCTAAAGACATATAATCGCTTACCTCAATTACGCAACTTTAAGGCAAACTTGAACACGTACAAGTCGGCTAAGCTTGTTTTCCAAAATCTAAAATCAAATATAAAGTATTACAATCCATGTTATTGATCTCTATTAAATTCCTCTAAAGGTTAACCCCTTTCGATTTACCAAATATACTTAGGATTTTAAGTTCTAAACCCATTACTTTTTTTTTTCAAACTAGGATTACACACACTAATTACACCTTCACAGCACACACAAATACTCACTAACCCTAACTCACACACAACTCACACCAACACATACAGCCACACAGCTGTAAACACACACTGCACACACACGCACACCCACTGCTGCCATACAGCAGCACACACACATGCAGACTTTCAGCAACACACACTGCACACATGTAACACACACACACACGCATACAGCAGTAACACACACACACGCACAGTACTCTCATTCACACAACAAACACAAGAAACACACTCTGTATACACCAAAACACACACTGTACATGCATACAAACTCTCTGTAAACACACAGACACACGCACACTATTCATACAGACAAATATCAACATTACATACATAAGTATTCAAATCAACCCTACATTTTACTATTTCATTTTGTCTAAATCAAAGGGAGTAAAACATAGTACTTACCTTAAAAGTTGTCTAAACCCTTTATAATCGTCTAAGTCTTCCCTATTTGCCTTCTTTCCTTCCTTACTGATTTCCGCCCACACACTCTCTCTCTTGTCAAAGTATTATCAGAATTTTTGAATGAGAAACCCATACCCAAGGATCCTATTTATACTAGAGGGACACGTTAATTACAAGGTAGATACTTCCACCCTATAATGAGAATGTGAAGGGAGGTTCACTAATTAAATTCATCCATTATCTTCTTATCTATGCATTGATTTATCCAAAGTAATTAATTAACTATTTATAATTATTATTTATTTTCTGGTTATTACATACTTACCCCCTTAAAAGAAGTTTGGTCCCCAAACATGACGTACCTGATCAAACAAAAAGCTCGGGATACTTGTCGCGCATCTCGCTCTCGAGTTCCCATGTCGCTTCCCTTTCAGAATGGTTACTCCATTGAACCTTGACATAGGGAATGACACGCCTTCTTAGAACTTGTTCTTTCTTGTCCACCACATGAACAGGATGCTCCTCATAGCTAAAGTCCTCTTGAATATTCAATGGTTCATGCTGAATCACATGACTAGAGTCCGACACATACTTCCTTAGCATCGAGACATGGAAGACGTTATGAACTCCAGATAACATGGGAGGCAAGGCAAGTTTATACGCCATTTCTCCAACACGTTCCAAAATCTCAAAGGGTCCAACAAAACGAGGGCTAAGTTTGCCTCGTATACCAAATCTCATAATCCCCTTGGTTGGAGATATCTTCAGGAACACATGATCTCCGACCTTAAACTCAAGTTCACGACGACGATTATCTGCATAAGACTTACATGCGCTTTGTGCTGCGAGTAACCTCTTCCTGATTAATTGAACCTTCTCTACAGTGACTTGAACCAACTCGGGTCCTAGCAATTGCCTTTCTCCTACTTCATCCCAACAAGTTGGAGATCGACACTTACGACCATAAAGAGCTTCATAAGGCGGCATCTCTATACTCGCATGAAAACTGTTGTTATAAGTGAACTCAATCAAAGGCAAATGATCATCCCAACTTCCCTTCCATTCCAATGTGCAAGCCCTAAGCATGTCTTCCAAGGTCTGAATCGTTCTTTCGGACTGACCATCAGTTTGCGGATGAAAAGCTGTACTCATGCTCAAGTTCGTGCCCAAAGCTCGCTGTAGACTCTTCCAAAACTTGGATGTAAATCTTGTATCTCGATCTGACACAATAGATACAGGTACTCCATGCAACCTTATGATTTATCTTATGTAAATCTTTGCCAACACCTCGATAGAGTCAGTTACCCGAATAGCAAGAAAATGAGCAGACTTGGTCAATCTATCAACAATGACCCAAATGGCGTTGTACCCCTTAACTGTTCTTGGCAACCCAGTGACAAAATCCATAGTGATATGCTCCCACTTCCACTCAGGTATAGATAAAGATTGCAACAATCCGTCCGGTCTTTGATGTTCAATCTTAACTTGCTGGCAAACTAAACACCGAGAAACGAATTCTGCTATTTCTCTCTTCATATTATTCCACCAAAATGTATCTCGCATATTCCGATACTTCTTCGTACTTCCTGGGTGAGCTGCAAACTTTGAACAGTGAGCCTCCTCCATAATTTATTGTTTAAGCTTAGCATCGGATGGCACACATATCCTTGAGCCATATCGCAGAATGCCCTCTTTATCAATGCGGAACTCCGACTTTTCCCCTTCATTCAAGTTCTTCGATATGTCCATCAACTCGGCATCACCAGCTTGTGCCTCCTTGATCTTCTCCATCAAGCTTGGAATAATGCTCAAATGTGCCAAATAGCCCTTACCACCTCGAACATTAACTTTCATAGAAAAGGGTTCAACCTCATTCACACCACAACTTCCAACTTTCATCAGAGATGCCAAACTCCCTTTATATTTACGACTCAAAGCATCAGCGACAACATTGGCTTTTCCAGGATGGTACAAAATTGTGCAATCATAGTCTTTAAGTAACTCCAACCACCTCCTTTGCCTCATATTCAACTCTTTCTGAGTGAAGATATATTTAAGGCTCTTGTGATCGGTATAAATTTCACATGACTCGCCATACAAATAATGTCTCCAAATTTTAAGTGCGAAAACAACAGCAGCCAACTCCAAATCATGAGTAGGATAATTCTTCTCATAACTCTTCAATTGCCTTGATGCGTAAGCAATTACCTTCCCATTTTGCATCAACACACATCCAAGGCCACTTAATGAAGCATCACTATAGATAACAAAACCTCCCGTTCCCGTTGGCAAGGTTAAGATTGGTGCAGACACTAGCCGCCTTTTTAACTCTTGGAAGCTAGCTTCACAATCATCCGTCCACACAAATTTTATATTCTTCTGCATCAACCTTGTCATGGGTGTAGCAATTTTAGAGAAACCTTCCACAAAACGACGGTAATAGCCTGCCAACCCAAGAAAACTCCTCACCTCCATGACAGTAGTCGGCCGCTCCCATCCCATAACAGCTTCAATCTTTGCAGGATCCACAGAAATGCCATCCTTGGATACCACATGCCCCAAAAAGGTAACCTTCTCTAACCAGAACTCGCACTTCTTGAACTTTGCATACAACTTCTTCTCACGCAGAATCTTAAGAACCAATCTTAAATGTTCTTCATGTTCCTCCCTCCTCTTGGAATATATCAGTATGTCATCGATGAATACAATAACACACCGATCTAAAAACTCCTTAAATACTCTATTCATCAAGTCCATGAAAATAGTGGGGGCATTAGTCAACCCAAACGGCATCACCAAAAACTCATAGTGACCGTATCGGGTTCTAAATGCAGTTTTAGCAACATCCTCGTCCTTTACCTTCAACTGGTGATATCCAGAACGAAGGTCTATCTTGGAAAAATAGCACGCTCCTTGCAATTGATCAAACATATCATCGATTCTAGGTAGCGGATATTTATTCCTCACGGTGGCCCGATTCAACTCTCGGTAATCAATACACAACCGCATCGACCCATCCTTCTTTTTGACAAACAACACCGGAGCATCCCAAGGGGATGTACTCGGTCGAATAAACCCCTTGTCCAACAACTCTTGCAATTGCTCCTTTAGCTCCTTAAGTTCAGTAGGGGCCATACGGTATGGTGCTTTTGAGATAGGATCGGTACCAGGTACCAACTCTATAGAAAACTCCACTTCTCTATCTGGAGGAAGACCAGGAAAGTCTTCGGGAAACACATCTGGAAACTCCTTAACAACAGGAAGCGTTTCCAAAGCAACACCTTCTTTACTGTTATCAAGGATACTAGCAATGAATCCTTGACAACCCTTTCCCAAGAGCTTTCGCGCCCTTAGAGCAGTGATGATCTTTGGTGTAGTCACTGGCTTAGAACCTTTGAACTTAAATGCTGACTCTCCCTGAACATTGAAGTAGGGGTGTAAACGGTTCGGTTTAGCTCGGTTTGGGGAAATTTTGGAGCTAAACCGCTAGTATCGGTTTGGAGAAATTCCAAACCGAGCTAAACCACAAAAAACTTCAAACCGAGCTAAGCTAAACCGCCATGGTTCGGTTTAGCTCGGTCTAAACCGCTGTTTGATTATACGGTTCAGACCACGGTTCAAACCACGGTTTAAACCGCGGTCCAAACCACATTTCAAACCAACAACTTAATTACTTTGAAACAATTTTGATGAATTGATCATTAGCAAGAATATAAACCATTGGATGCAAAGAAGATGCATGAAGATCCTCGGTTTATGTTCCAGCATATTCCTTAATTACTCATACCAATATTGATGGTTGATAAATAGCAAAACATTAAGCATTGGATGCACAAGATGGAAGTTATGCATGAATATCCTTGGCTTATGTGTGCATATTCCTTAGTTACTCAGAACAATATTGACAAACAAATAAAGCATTGGATGCACAAGATGGAAGTTATGCATTAAAGAGGAGAACTATATTTCTTTTGAAGTGTGGTCTTTTCAGTTAGCACAGCCATGGAGAGTGCCATTATGACCCTCGCTGAATCATCACATTGAACTGCTGAATAGTAAAGACACTCCAAGTTCAAGCATCTTTACAGAGTACTAGATGAATACTCCCTCGGTTCCATAGCTCGTCTTGATAGCTCGGTTTCATAGCTCGGTTCCATAGCTCGGTTTAACGGCTTCAACGGTTTAGCTCGGTTCGGCTCGGTTCGGCTTGGTGCACTCAGACCGCAAGCTAAACCGAACCGACCGGTTTGGAAATTTTTCAAACCGAGCTAAACCACATAAAATTAAAAACCGAGCTAAACCACGTGGTTTAGCTCGGTTCGGTCTCAAACCGCGGTTTGAGCTAAACCACTTACACCCCTACATTGAAGGTCACTTCCTTCTTAAAGCAATCTACCTTAGCATGGTAAGCTGCTAACCAGTCCATACCCAAGATTACATCAAAGTCTTGGATGTCCATAATAATAAGGTCTGCACTTAACACCTTATTTCCCAAGTGCACAGGACAAGTTCTAAGAATGGAGATTACATGCACAGACTTTTTCATAGGAGTATCAATAACTAATTCATAGTCTAGTTTTTGAGCAGGAAAGTTCAAACGACGAGCAAAATGTGAAGATACTATGGAATGTGTGGCACCAGGGTCTAATAAGGTATATGCATTTTGAAAACAAACTTGAATGGTACCTGCTACCACATCATTAGAAGCTTCAGCATCCCTAGCTGTCATGGCAAAGACTCTTCCTTGCTGCTTAGTCTTTTCTTTATCATCTTCTTTCTTTGCATACCTTTCCTTCAAAGGTTGTGGACAGTCCTTTATCTGGTGACCCACCTTTTCGCAATTAAAACAAGCACCTGTAGTACGATAACATGCCTTGGTCATATGCTTACCCCCACAAGTCCGGCACACTACATTGCTCCCATTAGTCTGATTCAAATTCTTGTTTGGCTGAAAGCTCCATTGATTGCGGTTATTTTCAGTTGCCCTCCTCTTGCCATTGTTACTACTTTGGTTGCTTGACTGACCACGATCTCGAGTTGACCTATCATCTGCTCCTCTCTTCTTTTCATCCCTCTTCTTTTTAAACTCCATAGATTCTTGCTCGACAAGTCGAGCCCGATCCAACACTTCAGCATAAGTAGGGAGCTTCAAAGCAGTTAAGCGATATGCAATTCGTGAGTTCAACCCTCTCTCAAACTTTCGAGCCCTTTGACTCTCATTGTCAAAGAACGCTGGGGCACAGCGTGAGAGTTCTATAAACTTCGCATCATACTCATCCACTCTCATCTCTCCTTGCTCCAGGTCTAAGAATTCAACCATCTTCCTATCGCGTACAACCGGAGGAAAGTACTTGTTGTTGAATGCTTCGACAAACATGTTCCAAGTATACTCCTCAATCCCTTCTTGCTCAATTCTACGCTTCTCTGCCTTCTACCATTGGTCTGCTTCACCTTCTAGCACGAAGGTGGGAAATGTGACTCTCTGCGAGTTGGTGCACGCCATTGTTTCAAATATCTTCTCCATGTTCTCCATCCAATGTTCTGGTTTGGTTGAACCAGGTGCTCCAGAAAAAGATTTCGGATTAAGTTTCTGGAAATTCATTAGTGGATTGGTGCCTTGTGGTGCTAAAGGTGGAGTTTGTACTTGAGCCGCTTGCCCCATTCCTGTAACGATAGCTTGAGTCAAACCTTGTAGAATGACTACCAAATCATTGTCGGGTTGATTTGCTTCATCATTCGCTCCAGGCCCTTGAGCAACACAACCAGAGCGACGACGCCTTCCACCCCAATTTCTTCCAAACATTATTATCTAATAAATCAAATCTCAAGTTAGTTAAGGCTCAAACTAACGAGTAACTAAGATATTAATTTTATATAAGGGCATAACTAATTTCATGCAGATAGGTTCTCTACTGATGCTAAGTCAAGATTCTTCTAATCATCACTTTAGTTCTAAAACCTCGGGACCTAAAACCTAAGCTTTAATACCCAGATCGTACCCCCGGGCTAGCTCACAACCACTCTGTAACGACCCAAATATCCGGTCCTATTTCAGGATCCAAATTTTAGATGCATTACTAATCCAACAAGAACTAAACTCAAATAATAACCTCAAGTTTTATTATAAAATAATTTCTTCACATTACATTATTCATCCCTATTAGTCTAGGGTTACAACACCTGTGATCAAATAGATTTATTACAAATATTCTTAATAACTAATCTTCAACTTCCAATAGCTCACCCTAGCCTTCGTCCAACCGTCTAACCTGGAAGGTAGAGAAGAAAAGGAAGGGGTGAGCGAACAATGCTCAGCAAGATCTTATACGGACCTCTTCGGGTACTAAGAAGAGGTGACCACAAAACAATACCTGTTACGAATGATTTCCAAGAATATAGCATAACAAAAGAAGCGAATAAACTCAAATACGAAGTTTTTAACAATTATTAATACGAAGTACAAAACGAATAATCAAAGGTTCACATACGTAGCATATAGCATGATCATATAAGCGGTCCAACGACCTCAATAAACACTAAAACCCACAAAGGGTACGAAAAGCCCACAAAGAGCACTAAAGCCCACGAAGAACACAAATGGCTCACAAAGAGCCCCAAAACTAAGTAGTGTATCCGGAACACCCCACTACTAATCATCAGTAGTGTAATGCCTTAATAGGCCAAATCAATATACCCCGTCATTACGGGTTGTTTAACTTAATATGATCATGTATAGAACGAAAGGGTAACGAATAACAAATATAACTTAAGAGCCAAGGTGATAACGAATCATACAATAGCAAACGCAAGTAGTATAACGAACAATGGTGTGAAATTAAAGCAAACAATTAAATTTCACGAAGGCCAACAATGTATGATTTATTTGAAAAACGTATGTTCGAAGGAGGCAAAGCAAATGCTAACCAATAGATTAGCTTAAACGTTTCAAAGACGGTACTTTTCAAGAAAATATAGGAATCCTAACCAAAGAGTCAAGAACGCAATAAACCTAAAGACGTATAATCGCTTACCTCAATTACGCAACTTTAAGGCAAACTTGAACACGTACAAGTCGGCTAAGCTCATTTTCCAAAATCTAAAATCAAATATAAAGTATTACAATCCATGTTATTGATCTCTATTAAATTCCTCTAAAGGTTAACCCCTTTCGATTTACCAAATATACTTAGGATTTTAAGTTCTAAACCCATTACTTTTTTTTTCAAACTAGGATTACACACACTAATTACACCTTCACAACACACACAAATACTCACTAACCCTAACTCACACACAACTCACACCAACACATACAGCCACACAGCTGTAAACACACACTGCACACACACGCACACCCACTGCTGCCATACAGCAGCACACACACATGCAGACTTTCAGCAACACACACTGCACACATGTAACACACACACACGCATACAACAGTAACACACACACACGCACAGTACTCTCATTCACACAACAAACACAAGAAACACACTCTGTATACACCAAAACACACACTGTACATGCATACAAACTCTCTGTAAACACACAGACACACAATATCAACATTACATACATAAGTATTCAAATCAACCCTACATTTTACTATTTCATTTTGTCTAAATCAAAGGGAGTAAAACATAGTACTTACCTTAAAAGTTGTCTAAACCCTTTATAATCGTCTAAGTCTTCCCTATTTGCCTTCTTTCCTTCCTTACTGATTTCCGCCCACACACTCTCTCTTGTCAAAGTATTATCAGAATTTTTGAATGAGAAACCCATACCCAAGGATCCTATTTATACTAGAGGGACACGTTAATTACAAGGTAGATACTTCCACCCTATAATGAGAATGTGAAGGGAGGTTCACTAATTAAATTCATCCATTATCTTCTTATCTATGCATTGATTTATCCAAAGTAATTAATTAACTATTTATAATTATTATTTATTTTCTGGTTATTACATAAGCCGACCCCACAAGGGTGTAGAAGTTGATGTCATTGATGCTGAAGGAATTTGCCCTTACTAATCTCATCAAGGCAATTCCGTTCTTATACACATATCTTTTTTGTTAGCCGACCCCAAGTTCATTTTTTGTTTCTTGTGGTTGAGTGGGAAATATTATACTTCTTCCGTCCCCAAGTGAATGTCAATTTTAAAGAAATTTTTGTCCCAAAATATGTTGTAAAATTGGTGCTCCCCCGTTGCAATCAAAACAAAGAAATCAACACACCCACACATACAAGAAAGAAACAATCACACACAAGAACACAAGAGTTGTTTACCCGGTTCATTCACCAACTCGTGAACTACGTCCGGGGGCAATTGCCAAGCCAATATGTATTCTAATATGTTGCTACAATCAACTACAATATGTTCTAGGCCGAAATTATGCTTATATAGTTATACAAGGAAGCCCTAACTCAGTTTAAGAAGAGATCTAATCAAAATAGGAAACAAAATAAAAATCTGCTGCAGATTCGGACCGAGCGCGGCCGCCCTCAAGGCCAGTGCGGCCGCCCTCAACGGCAGAAGCTTATACACCCTCGTTGAACCTCCAGCGCGGTCTCCCTCCACCACGAGCGCGGCCGCTCTCCTTGACAGAAGATCCCGACGAGTTTTCCCTCTTGATTCATCACCTCCGACTTAGGCTCCTCCTCTTCCTTGTAGTTTAGGATCCAATCCCAACAATCTCCCACCGGAGACTAAACCAACAAACATAAAATCACCCATCAACTCCCACCACGGAGTAAAGACCTTCGAACACATTTCCCCCATCCATATTGGCTTGACACTACCTCTCCTCTCCTCAAGTAATAAGGCGAGTTGAAACCAAGCGACGTTTCAACCTCTCCGTGTTAGATGATTCTTGCCTCCCCAAATCAGCTTCTACCTTGATTTCTCCCCACAAGTCTAACTTCGCCTTCTCCCTCCAGACCCACCTTCCTCGCAATGCCTCCCCTTGAAACTTGGACATACCTTGTTTCTTGCATCGTCTACTTTTGGTCTGAATCCGCTCTCTGTTAGGGCCCTTGGACATCCACACCGCGTTGATCAACTTTGAGTCCCCCCCAACATACCGTTTCTTGATGTCTCCCCTTTTCACACCAACAGGCCGGTTCTTTAGCCTCTTGCTCCCACCGGAATGAACATCGATATTGTAGGTAGAGTACAACATCTTTCCCTTAACCCCATGAGCCAACACCTTAGCCCCTTTTGTGACTTCCCAAGACCCACTAATGAAAGAAACACCATATCCTTCACTGTCAAGTTGTCCCACAGAAATCACCCTTCTCCTCAAATCCGGAACATGCATCACGTCGTGTAGTTGTAAAACAGCCCCATTAGGTGTCTTCATCATCACATCCCCCTTACCTTTGATCTTCAATGGTTGACCATCACCAAGATAGAGAACCCCAAAATCTCCAGTTTTGTATCGCTTCATTGATTCTGCATCCCCACTAGCATGACAAGAAGCTCCTGAATCCAACACCCAATCTTCACCCGACTGCTCCTCCCCTAGGATTAATACATCACCACCATCATCCACCACGTTAGCACAACCACCTTTTCCCGGACAGTCATAACTGATATGCCCCAATTCACCACAATTGTAGCACTTGACCTTTTTCCCCTTTTTAGGTCCACCCCTTTTTCTCTCCACCCTAAGTGCAGCCCCATCTACGGACGATTCTCCCCTTTTCTCTTTCCTTCGCAACTCCTCTTGAAGAATGAGATCTCTAACCTCCGTATACACCAATGCTGTTTTCGACGTACTAATCGTTGTGACAGTAACCTCCCAACTATCAGGCAATGACTTTAGTAGAAAACAAGCTAGCACTTCATCGGAGAAAGTAATATCAACACTTTTCAATTGGTCCACCATACCTTTGAAATTGCCGATATGACTTGCCGCCGTCCGCCCTCTCGACATCTTCGCATTCGCAAACCTCTTTATCAAATGCACCTTATTGATATTCGACGGCTTCTCATACATGTCTGACAGCGTTTGTAGCAACTCCACCGTTGTCTTGGCCTCCATAGCGTTTCGTGCAACGTCGTCGGTTAGGGCACTCCTTACCGCTCCTAACGCCTTCCGATCCAACGTCTCCCAATCCCCTTGTGACATGTCTTCGGGCTTCGCCTTCAAGGGTCCATGAAGATCCTTACAATAAAGGTAGTCTTCAATCCTTGTCTTCCAAAATGTGAAATTCACACCGTTGAATTTCTCGATTGAGTTCTTCATCTTGACTGCTTCACCAAAATCCCCAAGAACGCGATTCAAAATTAATCAACTAATGAAAAGATTTTGAATCCTCCGAACCAAAGCTTTGATACCAGTTGTTGTAAAATTGGTGCTCCCCCGTTGCAATCAAAACAAAGAAATCAACACACCCACACATACAAGAAAGAAACAATCACACACAAGAACACAAGAGTTGTTTACCCGGTTCATTCACCAACTCGTGAACTACGTCCGGGGGCAATTGCCAAGCCAATATGTATTCTAATATGTTGCTACAATCAACTACAATATGTTCTAGGCCGAAATTATGCTTATATAGTTATACAAGGAAGCCCTAACTCAGTTTAAGAAGAGATCTAATCAAAATAGGAAACAAAATAAAAATCTGCTGCAGATTCGGACCGAGCGCGGCCGCCCTCAAGGCCAGCGCGGCCACCCTCAACGGCAGAAGCTTATACACCCTCGTTGAACCTCCAGCGCGGTCGCCCTCCACCACGAGCGCGGCCGCTCTCCTTGACAGAAGATCCCGACGAGTTTTCCCTCTTGATTCATCACCTCCGACTTAGGCTCCTCCTCTTCCTTGTAGTTTAGGATCCAATCCCAACAAAATATGTATTATTTTTATTTTATTTTTTTGCAAAAAGCTGTCCCTAAATATTTTTTTTACCAATTTCTTTTTCACAATTCATCTTATACTTGCAAAAATAAATGTCTAGAAAGCGAATAACAAGTACATTTATGCATCTTTTCTATCAAATATTATAAATAGTAAACATTCTCCGAGTGTCCCCTAAATAAAATTTTGACATTCATTTAGGGACGGAGGGAGTATGACACTTCAGATTTCACCTTCTTAAACTGAAGCTTAGTTCTGACAAGGTAGCATCTTCTCATCTGTTGGTTATATTTATGTGTTATTTTGAGGTTAGAAAGAATTTCTTGAAAGAGTACAAGATTAAGCTCCTTATATATGACCTCATTAATCAAAATAAATCTTCAATTTCAGGAACAAATATTATGAGATATCCAGCAGTTTGTCTTGTCAGGGTAGTCAAATTTAATCCTGCCTCCCTGCCTGTCAAATGTCAGTCGCAGAATTTAGCCTCCACAGTTTCAAGAGCAAATGGCACCTACCTACATTGAAGCAATATACATACGTTTAAGTCTTTCCTGTTGTAACAGACAATAACATGCAGACCAAAACAAACATGACTTAATATTTGACCATGAAAAAACATACTCCTACTTCCTTCGTCCCGGTTTAATGTTATTGGTTTGCTTTGCACGGATATTAACAAAAAGTAAATGTTGTGAGTATGAAAAGTAAAATGATCTCAGCAATAGATAAAATATCCAACATTTCTCATGATTCGACTTTCTTTTGCAGCTTTGGTTCGAAAGGAGATTGCAGATGAAACAGACAGAATTACAGGGAAGTCAAAGCAAATTTCTCCTGTTCCAATACATCTCAGCATATACTCCCCCCCATGGTGTGTGATGTTAGCAGTAATTCAAAAGTGTCGTAGACGTGACTCACGGCCCTTATACCAACCATGGAGAAGATTGCCTTTGACTATGCTTGTATCTAATTATAGTAGATAATAATGGTACACATTAGAATAGGCAATAATTATTCCTAGTATATATCCTTACTATGTAGAATAGATAGAGTAGGACTATCTGTGTCTCTCTCTCTCTCTCGATTGTATCTAATCTATATATACTCTGCAAAATGAATGAAAATCCAAGGCGGGTATTATTCTCCAAACCATCTGCCGTCTTCTTCTTATACTCACATAATATTTCTTTGTCTATTATGGTAACAGTCGCTTCATATATCGCCATGGACGCGAACTATGGTACCACCAGCTAAACAGCCGCACACTCTCGGAGCGCTAACTCTCCTCCTAACCCTACCATTACTGCACACTCCGTGTGTCAATTATGCCTCATGTCGAATCACACGGCCCCTCAATGTCCTGAGAATGGCATCTATGCTCTTTCGGGTTCTCTCCCTTCCGCTCTGAACACCTATGGTACCACTACTCCCTCCATGGCTCAATCATTCGTTCTTGATTCTGGGGCCACAAATCATATGGTTTCATCACTCGAATGTCTCTCGCAAGTGTCTTCATATACCGGAACCGACTCTGTCACAATCGCCAACAGTACTCGTATCCAAGGTTCTAAAAATCGCTAGGCGGCGCCTAGGCGGCGAGGCCGGGCCTAGCGCCTAGAGCGCCTAGGCGGGGCCGAGGCGGGGCCTAGGCGGGGCCGCGAATTTACACACATTTTTATATATATTCCATAGTTTCTGTCCATAGTGACAAATTCAAGAGGATAAATGTATAAATCTTGAACAACTCAACTATGGGTCAGGGCATTTCGGTCATTGAACCATAACATTAGAAGACGACGTCATTTCTCAAAACCCTAACATAAAGTATATAAAGTCTGGAAAAAACCCTACTGAAAAGAAACCCTAAAACTGCAAAATTACGAAAAGGTCCAAAACCATGAAAAAACGGATAAAAACTTCAGAAGACCGTTTGAGGCCCTTAGAAGCGTTTTTTGGCCTATTTATGGGCCGCTCAGGGGGCATAGACTAATTACTTTTGTTCCTCTCGAAAAGACGGTCGTTTTGATATGATGTGCGTCCCGTAACTCCTCCGGAATCAAAAGTTACACCCGTTACGGTAGAACGCATTTAAAAACTCGAACGCCAACTCTTCGACCGCCTAGACCGCCCAATCCCGCCTAGGCCCCGCCTAGCCCCGCCTAGTCCCGCCTAATCCCGCCCAGCCCGCCCAACCGCCTAGACCGCCTAGACCGCCTAGCCCCGCCTAGCCCCGCCTAGCCCGCCTAGCGCCTAATTGCCCCGCCTAGCCTAAAGTCGCGGCGCCCGGCCGCCGCCTAGCGCCTAGGCGGCCGCCTAGGCCGATTTTTAGAACACTGCTCGTATCCCAGTTTCTTTTACTGGCCATTTCTCTTTTTCTCATCTCAATTGTAATTTTGTTCTTCGTGATGTTCTATGTGTCCCTAACATACATCGAAATCTTATATCTATTCGTCGTTCCTCCCTCGAGAATAATTGTTTTTTTGAGTTTGACAGTTGTGGCTTTCATGTAAAGGACAACACTACAAAACATGTTATTCTTTCCGGAAAGAGTCTGTATGGTCTATACACTCTTCACACCAAGCCTTCCGCTCCTCCCTTCAACCCGTTGGCCCTTATCGGTGAGCGTGCTTCCTCTTCCACGTGGCATGCTCGTCTCGGACATCCGTCTCATCAGGTTTTTCGTTCTTTAAACAATAAAGTTCATCTTCCGGTTAGTGGCAAGATTGCTCGGTCTTTTTGTCATATTTGCCCGTTAGGAAAATCTAGTCAACTACCATTTGAGACTCGTAATTTTCATTCCCGAGAACCTTTAGCATTGTTACATTTGGATGTTTGGGGACCTTCCCCTGTAACTTCAAATAATGGCTATAGGTTTTATTTAAGCATAGTTGATGATTTCTCTAGATTTGTTTGGCTTTTTCCTCTATTTCGCAAATCGGATGTCTCGGATGTTTTTGCTTCTTTCAAACTCCAAGTAGAAAATCAACTAAGTCGTAAAATTGGTGCCATACACACTATTAAAACTATCCAAACTGATGGCGGTGGCGAATTCATGAATCGTCAATTTTTCATTTTTCTTCGCAACCATGGGATTAAACACCAATCTACTTACCCATATACACCCCAACAAAATGGTACTGTTGAGGGAAAACATCGTCACATAGTCAACATGGGGCTTTGTCTTTTAGCTCAATCCGGGGTTCCCCAAATTTATTGGCTTGAAGCCTTTAATACTGCTGTGTATCTCATAAAGCGTCTTCCTATGAGTGTGGTAGGGGTGGGGGGTGGGGGTGGTAAGGGGGAGGGAGGATTGTATAATTTAATTTTAATATAAATAATTTTTTATGAGGGAATGGGGTAGGGTGTGGTTGATGTGGGGTGAGTAACTTCTGATTAGCGGGTTATAACGGGTTCACGAGTTAAACCTAGCTTAACCCGCAAAATCTGATGGGTAATTTGGGTAACTCGTTACAACCCGTTATATTAAATGAGTTGAGTTGAGTTGAGTTGGGTAATTAATGGGTTGAGATGAGTGGATTAACAAATTAATGGGTAAAATTGACATGCCTAGCAACACTTGTGGTAACGCCACATTTTGCACTAACATAGTAGTTACCCCATTCTCTAATAGAATAGGTCTGAGACACAATTAAAGGCATTCGAAAATATTTTTGGATTTTTTTATAACTCAAACTAGTTGTTAGTTGTAGTTTTTAGAATACAATAAATCAAAAGAATATTGCACGGAGATCACTATTTCATTTTTTATGTGTCAGATGTTAATCAGACGATTTCTTTTTCGAATTGAAAGTTCTATATATAATTTTGCCGCCAAAGAGTTCTAGTTCAAGGGACATTCGACGTCCCTTTTCATACGAGATATCAGAGGTTCAAACCTCATCAAATAATTTTTTATGAGGGGATGGGGTAGGGGGTGGTTAATGTGGGGTGGGTAACGTGGGGGTGTATGAAAAGTTAGGTATGTGTGTGAGGGTGTTAACATTTTCTGAAAAATGTTACTTATTAAAAATTTGTAATTCATTTTACTTTAGGGGTGTAACTGGTTTGGTCCAAATCGTGGTTCGCAACCGAACCAAACCAAACCAAACCAAACCAAACCAAAGCAAACCAAACCAAACCAGGGAGTTTAGTTCGGTTTTCAAGCAATAGTGGTTTGGTTCGGTTTCAAAAATTGTCAAACCGTATGGTTCGGTTTGGTCTGCGGTCTGGACCCCCAAACCACAGTTCGAGACCGCGAGACCGAACCACCTAACCGAATCGATAAATCAAACCACCAAACCGTTCATTATTAACCGTAGATATGCATATCTTTTATCTCCACCTCACATTTAGATTTGAAAACCTCTAATTATATTCATGTGTTTTAGCTCATAACCCTTTTTTCTTTTGGTTAATCTTCGTGTAATAATTTTAATTCACTTTTTTATCACATACCATTACAAGTACTCAAATGGCTTGTTGTTATCATAAACATTGAAACACAATTTCATTTAAATTTTGAATCTCTTCTGTATGCTATGTCTGAAAAATTTAAACAAACATGACAATGAATTGTATAGTCTGAAACCATGTTCTAATTAATGGTTTATGTCGTGTTCTATTTTATGGTTTGAACCGTGGTTTGAACAATGGTTTAAACCGCGGTTCGGACCGTAAAATCAAACTGCGGTTCGAATCAAACTATGGTGGTTTGGTTCGGTTCGTTTGAATTTTTTTATGGTTCGGTTCCGTTTGAGATTTTCCAAACCGATAACTAATGGGGAAAATATTTTCCGAAAATTTTATAAACAATAAACATTTATGAGAAATTGCAATGATTTATGTTTGCCTACTGAAAAAATGAAAACAGACCTATATACATTTGATAGTTGAGGAGTGCAGGAGAAGAATCAAAATGAAAACAGACCTATATACATTCATGAGCCTCCAGATGGTGCGGATACAACTGCATGCATAAGAATGAGAAGATAAATCAGATGTTCGTTCATTTTGGGACACTTTATAGAAAATAACCATTTATTTTGGGACGGAGAGTTTCCAAAGGAATGCATGAGAATTTCTTTTCTTTTTTTTGGTTGCATTGAGAAAATTGAAATTAAATTAATGGTGTTGTTACCTGAGCAGGAAAGGGGTTAACCACTAATTATTCAATAGTGATGCGGGGTATGGGGGCTATGCGGGCCCAATAATCTCCTCTGTCCTTGCTACACCTTTCTTCCATAAGTGGACTGTCACGGATACAAAGCCAGGAGAGGGTAGGAGGTAGCATATCGGGCAAAGACTGAAGCTTAGGACAGTCCATGATGTAAAGTTCTTCAAGAGAGGTTAGGTTTTGAAGGCCGTCGGAAAGAGATTTCAGATTCATGGGACTCCATAAATCAAGACACGTTAATGATGTAGGAAGCGGACTCCCCACATCCGAAAGGGAACCGAGTTCTGGAAATATTCCATCAAGTCTAAGGTGAGTGAGGGAAGTTGGGAGACTATGCCCCCACTCTGTTATGGGCTGCTTCACATCTCCGATTTTGAGCACTTTTAGGTTAGGAGGCCATCCCCCATGAGGATAAGATTCCAGATTTTCACAACCGGTGATTTCTAATTCCTGAAGAGACTCCATATCATCGTCGTACAACAACAATGACTTGAGATTTTTGCAGCTCTTTTTAGACCATGGTCATCTACCCATTTGCACAATTGGAGCTTTAATTTTTTATAATACTATTTTTTTTTTTTAAGAAAACAAATTTAAATGAAAATGATAATAGTTTACTTTAAATAATTATCAAACTATATTAAAACTATTTTATTTAGGATAAGCAAAATAGTATTTAAATATTTCTTATTGATACTTCATTAGTCCAATGTTAGTTTGATTTTTTTACTCAACTTGAGTAAGCTTTATGAGAAAAAAATAAAGAAAATAAGTATTTTAAACATGACCTACAAATAGAAATAAATATATCCGAAAAAAACTTTAAATATGAGAGAATAAAATATCACAACAAAAGAAAGTTTTAGCTATAGCAAAATATAAAATATAAAATATGTTGATAGATGGATTTGAACTCATTTCCTTTTTTTCCTCCTGGCTTAAAATTAATAGCTATTTTTAAGACATTCTTAATTGTTTAAGTGATTTGATATTTCTTTACAAAACAAGCTTAATCAAGAAATGTACAACTATTTAATTTCATCTCATGATAGTACTTAGGAAATCATTTTGGAAATCATTTGGAAAGTGCTGACAACACTTGTGGTAACACCACCGTGTTGGCAACACTTAGACCTGGCAATCGGGTTGGGTTGGGTTGAGCCGGATTAAAGCGGGTAACGGGTTGAGACGAGTAATACCTGTTACAACCAATTTAATATACGGATCAAATGAGGCGGGTGGACTCGAATAACACGATAAGCTTAACTCTTTTTTTTTAATTACTCGGCTAGAAAAAATAATTTTCAAAAATAAATTATTTTTTTTAACCCGATGGTGGGTGGGGGGTGTTAGTGGTGAGTGGGGTGGGGAGTTGTTAAAACTAAATTTAAAATGATTAAAGTTTTTTTACCCGACGTGGGGGGGGGGGGGGGGTTAGGGGGTAGGGGTGGGGGGCTGTTAAAAATAAATCAAAAATGATTAATTTTTTTTTGATCCGACGGGAGGGGGGGGGTTTGGGTGGGTGGTGGGGGTTGTTAAAAATAAATCTAAAATGATTAAAAAAAATTGATCCGACGGGGGGTGGGGGGTGTGGTAGGGTCGGACGGGGGTAGGGGTTGATGATGGTGAGTGGGGTTGGGGGTTGTTAAAACTAAATTTAAAATGATTATTTTTTTTAATCCGTCGGGGGGGGGGGGTGGGGGGTAGGGGGTAGGGGTGGTGGTGAGTCTGGTAGGGGTGGGGTGGGGGTGTGGGTGTGGGTGTGGGTGGTAAGGGGGAGGGAGGATTGTATAATTTAATTTTAATATAAATAATTTTTTATGAGGGAATGGGGTAGGGTGTGGTTGATGTGGGGTAGGTAACTTCTGATTAGCGGGTTATAACGGGTTCACGAGTTAAATCTAGCTTAACCCGCAAAATTTGATGGATAATTTGGGTAACTCGTTATAACCCGTTATATTAAATGAGTTGAGTTGAGTTGGGTTGGGTAATTAGTGGGTTGAGATGAGTGGGTTAACAAGTTAATGGGTAAAATTGACATGTCTAGCAACACTTGTGGTAACACCACAGTTTGCACTAACATAGTAGTTACCCCATTCTTTAATAGAATAGGTCTGAGACATAATTAAAGACATTCGAAAATATTTTTGGATTTTTTTATAACTCAAACTAGTTGTTAGTTGTAGTTTTTAGAATACGATAAATCAAAAGAATATTGCACGGAGATCACTATTTCATTTTTTATGCGTAAGATGTTAATCAGACGATTTCTTTTTCGAATTGAAAGTTCTATATATAATTTTGCCGCCAAAGAGTTCTAGTTCAAGGGACATTCGACGTTCCTTTTCATACGAGATATCAGAGGTTCAAACCTCATCAAATAATTTTTTATGAGGGGATGGGGTAGGGGGTGGTTAATGTGGGGTGGGTAACGTAGGGGTGTATGAAAAGTTAGGGGTGTGTGTGTGAGGGTGTTAACATTTTCTGAAAAATGTTTTACTTATTAAAAATTTGTAATTCATTTTACTTTAGGGGTGTAACTGGTTTGGTCCAAATCGCGGTTCGCAATCGAACCAAACCAAACCAGGCAGTTTAGTTCGGATTTCAAGCAATAGTGGTTTGGTTCGGTTCCAAAAATTGCCAAACCGTATGGTTCGATTTGATCTGCGGTCTGGACCCCCAAACCACAGTTCGAGACCGCAAGACCGAACCACCTAACCGAACCGATAAATCAAACCACCAAACCTTTCGTTATTAACCGTAGATATGCATATCTTTTATCTCCACCTCACATTTAGATTTGAAAACCTCTAATTATATTCATGTGTTTTAGCTCATAACCCTTTTTTCTTTTGGTTAATATTCGTGTAATAATTTTAATTCACTTTTTATCACATACCATTACAAGTACTCAAATGGCTTGTTGTTATCATAAACATTGAAACACAATTTCATTTAAATTTTGAATCTCTTATGTATGCTATGTCTGAAAAATTTAAACAAACATGACAATGAATTGTATAGTCTGAAACCATGTTCTAATTAATGGTTTATGTCATGTTCTATTTTATGGTTTGAACCGTGGTTTGAATAATGGTTTAAACTGCGGTTCGAATCAAACTATGGTGGTTTGGTTCGGTTCGATTTGAATTTTTTTATGGTTCGGTTTCGTTTGAGATTTTTCAAACCGATAACTAATGGGGAAAATATTTTCCGGAAATTTTATAAACAATAAACATTTATGAGAATTTGCAATGATTTATATTTGCCTACAGAAAAAATGAAAACAGACCTATATACATTTGATAGTTGAGGAGTGCAGAGAAGAATCAAAATGAAAACAAACCTATATACATTCATGAGCCTCCGTGATGGTGCGGATACAACCGCATGCATAAGAATGAGAAGATAAATCGATGTTCGTTCATTTTGGGACACTTTATAGAAAATAAACATTTATTTTTGGACGGAGAGTTTCCAAAGGAATGCATGAGAATTTCTTTTCTTTTTTTGGTTGCATTGAGAAAATTGAAATTAAATTAATGGTGTTGTTACCTGAGCAGGAAAGGGGTTAACCACTAATTATTCAATAGTGATGCGGGGTATGGGGGCTATGCGGGCCCAATAATCTCCTCTGTCCTTGCTACACCTTTCTTTCATAAGTGGACTGTCTCGGATACAAAGCCAGGAGAGGGTAGGAGGTAGCATATCGGGCAAAGACTGAAGCTTAGGACAGTCCATGATGTAAAGTTCTTCAAGAGAGGTTAGGTTTTGAAGGCCGTCGGAAAGAGATTTCAGATTCATGGGACTCCATAAATCAAGACACGTTAATGATGTAGGAAGCGGACTCCCCACATCCGAAAGGGAACCGAGTTCTGGAAATATTCCATCAAGTCTAAGGTGAGTGAGGGAAGTTGGGAGACTATGCCCCCACTCTGTTATGGGCTGCTTCACATCTCCGATTTTGAGCACTTTTAGGTTAGGAGGCCATCCCCCATGAGGATAAGATTCCAGATTTTCACAACCGGTGATTTCTAATTCCTGAAGAGACTCCATATCATCGTCGTACAACAACAATGACTTGAGATTTTTGCAGTCCAAAATTCTAAGAACCCTGAGAGCAGGGGGCAAACATCTTTCTGGGATGGACACTATGCCTTCACATCCACATATCCTCAATGAAGTGAGATGAATGAAGCTAATAAAACACCCTTCCTGTAAGGGTTTAAGATTTGCCCAATTCATGATGACGATATTTTCAAGTGAGAACTTGCTGTTGAGTAGCCACATCTTCTCTGGCTCCTCAAGATTCTCACAGTCATCAATCCAGAGATTCTTCAAAGTGGACGGTAGCTTCTTGCCTGTTGGTAATGATGTCAAGCATGGGCAGTTATAGATGTATAAAGTTTCAAGATTATGAAAGCCCTCCATCTCCTCATTGTTGCTGCTCCCCGCAATGGCCTCGTTGTTTTCAGTTCTGGACACTAGTTGCTTTGTCGATGGAATATAGTTCAGTTTCTTGCACACATAGATGGTCAAGTACCGGAGGCTCTCACAACTATTCGGCATCTTCTCAAGGCTCTCACAACACTCTAACGTCATTCTTTCGAGATTATGTGGCAGCACTTGCTCTTTCTCTCCCAATGATACAAGTCCTCTACAATCATTTATCATCAACACTCTTAGTTTGGTAAGAATAACAGAAGCAACTTCTTCTTGCCACAAATACTTCAGTTCCCCGCAATCAGCAACTTTTAGTTCTTCAAGTGCTCCGAATCTGCTAATAATCCCCTCATCTAACTGAGTTAGACCTGCAATTGCTTGAATATCCAAACTCTTGACTGAGGAAAGGTCAACCATACTTCTCAGTAATGCATCACTGCTTCCACTAATTCCCAATACTCCAAGGGATGGAAACCTTGGAAGACACACCTTGACCAATTTCCCACATCCAATGATATATAGCTTGCCAAGCCGCGGGAAAATTGCTTTAACATTTTCGTGACCGTTGATAAAGTTTGAAGACCATTCCTCCCAATTAATCATTCCCTCAAAGCTTAGAATTTCAAGTGAACGGAAAACACCAACTTCAGGTGAACCATCTCCATAGAACTCGGGACCCACAGCTTTCACTCTGTCCATGTCTTTAATGAACAATTCCCTGAGGGAGAGCAGATGTCCAAGGGACGGTAAAGCTGTACATTTTTTGCAGCCACTGAGCGTGAGGTGCACCATGCATGAGAAAGAGGGATCCCCAACCCAACTAGGAATACTTGTTCCCCCGTAGTATGCAATTTCAAGCCTTTTCAAGCCTTCTTGAGGCTTAAGCGCGCCAAGTACTTGTTTTTCAATGTCTTCATCTCGACAATCTTCAAAATTTCCATCCCATCTCAGCTCCAAATTATCAAGACCCCCCTTACCCAATAAATTCGCCTCTCTTGCTTCAGTTGCACTACCAATGTTCTGCATCCCAAATATGGATAGTGTTCCTTTCAGATCTGATAGACCCTTCAACTCAGTCAGTTGAAACCTATTTCTTTCACCAATAACAACCTTTGTCAGCGTACAAAGGTTACTTAACATGCCAATACCGGAGGGCATCCATTTTAATTCTGGTGTATGAGCAATATCAAGATGGCGTAGATTAGTCAAGTCCCGGATCCTTGTGGGCAGCAGAATCAGCTTATTACAACTTCGTAATAGTAGTGTTTGCAAATTGTGGAGTTCACAAACAGATTCAGGCAATTGAGTGATGTCCGTGTTGGACATATTAAGGTACCGCAGGTGCTTCAAACCCTCGATTGACCTCGGCAGCTCACATACCCTATACCCCCTTAATGACAGCACACGTAAGCATCTTAACCTGGGTAACAGGTCATTCAAAACCTTGTTGCTCATATAGGAATCTCCTGGTTTTCCAACTTCTACGGGTAAAAAGGTACGTAAATGCGGAACTTCAGAATAAGGCATGAACTTTCTGAAAGTGCCATATGCCTGGCAAATGAATGATGAGTGTCGCACCATTTCAGAAAAACCTTGATTTTTCCCATCCAACCGAAAGCATATTTTGCCAGCAACAAACAGGGATAAGTCGTTAATAAGGTCGTGCATCAGAAACCTTGATTTTTCTTCACTAGAGCATTGAAAGAAGGACCTAGATAACAGCTCATTAAAATACTCCAAGCCCAATTCTTCCATCGAAATGTTTTCTTCTGTTTGAGTGAGTAAACCTTCGGCCATCCATAGCAGAATAAGCTCGTCCTTGTCAAATTCATAATCCTTTGGGAAAATGGAACAGTAAACAAACAATGGCTTCAAATGAGGAGGGAGATGAAGATAGCTTAACCTTAGAGCTGGAAGTATGTCATTGCCATGAGTGCTAAGATCCCAAATCTTGCTATTTAATACTTTCTTCCACTGTTCCAAGCTTGATTTAGTGCGGAGGACCCCTCCAAGTGACTTTGCTGCCAAAGGCAAACCTCCACATTTCTTTGCTATTGCCTCTCCAGTTTCTTTCAAACGTGGATGCTTATCAAAATTTGGTTCTTGGAGCGCGTGCCGGACTAGCAGAGATATACAATCATTGTCTTGTAGTGGCTTCAAATCGTAAGCTTCCATGGAACCCATTAATTTTGCGATTCCTCCAACGCGAGTGGTTAGAATAATAGCACTTCCAGGGGCACCAACCAGAAAAGGGACCCGGAATTGATCCCATTTTGCATAGCTTTCATCCCACACATCGTCTAAAACAACCAGAAACTTTTTGTTGGATAGCTTCTCCTTTAGACGCACTTGAACACCATTCAAGTCCTTAAACTCTTCACTAGCCTCTGCCACTGAGGCATAAATTAGATTACTTGTCTTCAAGAGATCAAAATCTTCAGAAATACATACCCACGCACGGTGATCAAAGTGGGCCTTCACTTGCTCATCATTGTAGACGAGTTGAGCAAGAGTTGTTTTTCCAAGACCCCCCATCCCCAAAATGGGAATGACACATACATCACGGCCCTCACCATCGTGATTTCTCTTTCTTTCCTTGAGCAACAAGTCGCAAATTGCAGCTTTTTCTTCTTCTCTGCCAAGAACATGAGATGCCTCAACGACTGAAGTTGTTGCACGAGATCCTTGCCCCACATAATCTGACCTCCCTCCAACACTCTTTGTCAACCCCAAAGCATTGTTTTGTTTCGTAAGATCATCCAATCTTGCAGTGATGTCATCTATTTTGCGAGACGCCCTTAAATCTAACATAATAGCACTAGGAGTGTAGCCAGTGCAGCAAGAAGGGATGAGTTTCCGTACCTTGCTAGTGGAGCTATATTCAGGCTCCTTGCGAAGCGAAAGTTGAGTATTCAGCTCGTCCAGCATGTCATCCATATCATAAGCCAAATCCTGGAGCTCTTCCAGCCACAACTGAACAGATGGATCAGTAAATTGTCTCTCCTCTGCATCACTGAGTACTGAGCGAATCATCATCAAGTCTTTGGTCCATTTCTTGATCTTGTCCTCAACATGGGCGGACATAGTAAGGTGCAAGGGGGGCCAGTTGGCCCTGCTTGATTTTTTTTTTTTTTTTTTTTTTTTTTTTTTTTTTAATTTTACACTAAACGATGTAGTATCGTACATAGTATAAATAAATTTTCGGCGAATAGAATTAGAATAGCAAAAAGAGAAAATTAAAGAATTGTATCTGAGACTCAAGACGGAACGACGAACGATGGAAATGTCACCACCGGTAATAGAGGCTAAACGGTTGCAGCATTTACAATATATAAATGTCATCTCTATTGGAAATCTTTTGAAGCCAAAAGGACTAGTGTGTTTGATCGTCTCATTCAGATGATTGGTTCAGCAATAGAGATAATTTTATGGCATTATGTAAAAAAAAAGGTATGTAGTTAGCTTGTTGCTTAGATTATTTTAGTTGCACTAAAGTTGTATTGCATGTGAAAAAAATTGCCAAAAAAAAAAATTTCGGGGGCGCTGCCCCCGAACCCCCATCTTCAATCCTTTGCTCCAAAAAATTTTGGCCCCCCTTCCTTAATTACCTGCGTCCGCCACTGGTCCTCAACACCCTTGATTCCAGGCAATTTTAATAGCTTCCCAGTTGCCAATTTCTCGAAAAGCACAGTTATGAAAGCAGAGAGAAAGACTTCAGCGACAGCCATTGAATTTTTAATGAGAGAAAGAATGGAGGGGAAGGGCAATGAGATGGTGTAGAAGATTAGATGAGAAGAAGTTGATACAAATTACACTTAAAATAAAATGAGAAATTGCAATGATTTATATTTGCCTACAGAAAATATGTTGTAAGTCATGCACATGACAAATAATGACAAATAATGCATTGCCAATGCCAAAGAAGTCTCTTTTAAAAAAGTGGAGTTCCATTTTCACATTCTGAGAGTTCAGTCCAGCTATAAATATTTGATTCTTTTTTCAATGAGAAATTGCAATGATTTATATTTGCCTGTGTTGTAAGTCATGCACAAAAATCTTTTAAATGGTATTCACAGGCTGATCTTTTTCCTTTAAGTAGCAATACAACTACACTTTTGTTTTGACACAAAAATTAAAAAAAAAATGTAAATAATATAAGTGTCAGTCAGTATAAAAAGTGAGATAAAAAATAAAAAATGGGATATGAAATAGCAACCGAAGAATTGTTATTAGTATGCAAATAGATCTAATTAGAATAAATGATATTTAAAAAAATTCATTTTGAAAAAGTATAATTTTAGTCAGGGACAATCAACATGTTAAAAAATATAAATTTAAATGGAAAAAGAAAATATATTTTTCAATAATCAGATTATCTTATTATTATATGTATACGAACTTGAATCAGTTTCGTCTTTAAAAGGATACTATTTTTGTTTCATAATAAACATAAGCTTTGCATTTCTACATAATGTTAATGCAATTGAATTATTACAATATGCAAATAAGTAATAGTACTACACATAAGATATTTATTGTAAATATTTAATAAATTAATTATAACAATTATTATTAGAGATCATACTTGATAATGAACTTTTTTAGGTTCCTATATTATCTCTACAAACATTTAATAAGTTAACTAGTGCAACACCCATGCGTTAAATGCACGGTCAATTTTTTCTTTTTTACAAATCATAGAAAATAAATCAAAAGATTTACTATAACTATAAAAAGGTTAATTTAGAATTTGTTTTAAAAAATAAAAGGTATTCAACAATATGAAACCAGTAACGTATGCTTGAAATTAATGTATGCTTTATGATTTACAATTGAAATTAAACAAAATGACTAAAAACTGTGTACAAATATTTAAGAATATAATTGAAAGTTGCAAAATCTTTGTAAAATTTGTTGCAATGGCAAAATCTTTGTGACGTTTCTGTTCTCTGAAGCACGTCTTCTTGATGATGCAACCATCTCAAGTTTCTTGGACTTAAACATCATCATCACCTTCAAAATCGCATTAGCATTCTCTTCAATAGTTTGCGCAACGGATCCGGTTCACTTTTCATCTTCTGGCAACACAGTCTTCATCTTTGGCCCAACGATTAGTTTGGCACGCTTGCAGCCATTAACTCAAACTCCTAAAAATAGGTTTTATATGCTTCTTTAAAAAATAGTGACCCTATGTCATGCACTACTCATTCTCGAGAAAGCTTCAGAAACTCAGATGCTTCCTACACTTTCGTGAAAAACGACTAAATGGATGTTTACTTGGAGAAGCTCAACATAGTGATATCAATCAAGGGACTTCATCATTCATTTTTTATTTTTTAGAGATGATCGATGAGTCATAAATGTGGATAATACCCGTACTACAAACTTGTGAACTTCACTACAAACCAAACTTGTGAACTTCAGTCAGCCTATATCCCATGGTACATAATATTATTTACATGGCATCCACGCTTCCCTTTCGATGTCTACTTTGAGCATTTGGATAATTTGGCATCCACGCTTCCCTTTCGATGTCTACTTTGAGCATTTGGATAATTATCTGTCGCATATCATAGTGGAAGGCTGCTTTGCCCTAGCCTCTCTTTATGTATTTTTATTGTTACTTTATGGGAAAATAAAATTTAATGAGAAGATCAATTTACAAACAGATGGACAAGGAGCCAATCTACCTAATAAGAAAAAAAACATGGATTCTAAATTAAACAATAGCAACAAACCCATCCCTTTTCATGCTAAATAGCGATAAAACTCGTAAGGCAGCAGTAGTTTATGCCCCGATGGGAAGCTAATGAAACAACTTCCCCAAAAGATGCCTGAAAAATAATGATTTTCAAAACCTCACATTCCTCTCCATCCAAATATACCAACAAACTGCAAGGACCCCGCAATCCCACAAAAGTCTCGCGTCTCCTCCTTTACCAAACCCTTTGAACTGAAACTGAAGAAAGGAAGAAATCGAAACTGGACTCACCCACACTTCCTCAGGCTTGTTCTCAACACTAGTATTTTCTGTTCTTTATCTAAGAATATTATCAACAAAAGAAGTATACTATATTGAAGCGGGAAAAAACCATGAATTTTCAAGTGAGACTTCTATCCTTCATAAATAATGACAATGAATCCCCTTTAAGCGTGATATTTTCCTTTGTCTGATCTCAAAAAAGACAATTCGGTCAGAGATTTCCTCGTAACATGGAACCAAGCCAACAACAAATAACGGGAGAGGAATGACATTTCAACTCATAAGGTTGGCATTCTTAAGTGAACTATAACGGATAAGCTTTCAATTCTCAATCATTCTCATTTATAATGCCGTAGAATCAAGTGGACCTTTCTTAAATCAAGTGCTCATACTCGCGTGAACATATGATAATTACAATGAGTGCTCAATTTTATGCACGCAACACTGGAATCAGCTAAAGAAATTTTAAAACGAAAAGAAGCACTTACAATTATTAAAACAAAACCTAACAAATAACGTTGGGGTCAACTTTTGCCAAAATTTAGTGTCGCACACACAACAGACGGAAGGATGAGTGCATTTGAGTGGAACTATGAGAATTCATGCATATGCACAATCAAAATTCATCAATCGGTTCTTTTCGACAGTGTACAACACTCAAAAGCTCATCACTAATATATATTCTTGGTAGTATGACATCTTAATGAATTTACCTCAATGAGATAAATCTCTCCACCTGACATAAGCTCCCATAGCCTTCTTTGTGTTCCAACAACAATCTCTGGCCTTGCTTTCAGGTATACTCTTTAGCAGTTTGTTCAAGGAATATGTTTTGCTTTTCATCTTCTGGCAAAACAATGTCCAGCTTTGGCCTATCAGATTTGTGAGTTAGAAAAAAATGATCTTATATGTTATAAGAGGTTAGCCATATAACAATAGAAATATAACATCCATATCAACTGGCATACCGCTTGCATCCAAGAACTCGACAATAATAATGCCAAAATGGTCATCTATTAACGTATGGATTCCAACACTTGCCTATAAGAAGCTTTTGATGCAGCCGACATGACTTTGAAGTGGGAGGGCAGGTGTGGCTAACTGCTGGGACATGGTCAATTGCTGGGCTTAACAAAGAAATCAGAAGGAAAAAAAAAAAAACAACGTTGTCACACACAAATATTCAGAAGTTCTTATTCCAAAAAACAAAGGATGATTTCTTTATTTTGAACTTAAGCCTAAAAATGAAATGAAAATCCTTTATTTGTTACAGTCACAGTACAACAGTTGTACAAAGGAGAGTTAAGTACGAAGCGACTAATACATGATTTTAATAACACCAATAAGATGAAGCTATAATTTCATAGTAAGAAAAAGAAAAGACATGTTTTATTTTTCTAGTTTGTGTCAAAAATATTATCTTGTTCATGGGGCAGAAATAAATCAAATTTCAAAGCTTGTCATTACCTTTCATAGTTAAGAAACAAAATTTGGTAGGCTTAAGTCGCACGCCTACAAATTAACCAAAGGCTTGGCCACAATAATGTAGCTAGAGCAAGTTCAGGAACGAACACGAAGAACGGTACTGAATACGAACTAGTCACAACACAAAGGGGGGGGGGGATTTTGCTTGTTGATGAATTAATTTCCTAAGACGGAAAATAAATCTAAGTTGTAAACATTTATGTAAAAGCACTTTGGATACGTAAAACTATCCCCGTCTATCAATCAATATCATAAATAGAATACTTTCTTTCTTAACCCTAATTACTTGACCACGAGATTGGAAAATCTCTATCTCTTCTTTGTTAATGATTACTAGCGGCGACACGCTCAACTAATAATCCTAATCAATACTTAAACCTAGCCGACACGGTCAAGATTCGAAAATATTAATTGATGAATGCTTTAAGAGATGAAAATCAAAGAATTATTCTATTACTATTTCAAATAGAAATAAAGCCAATTTTATTTTACCCTAATAACAAATCAAGATGACACATACAAGATTTATGAGGTGATACAATGAATACTCTAATCCGACACGGTAGAAGAGAATTCTAGCAAAAACCTAATTAAAAGATGAAGAAATTGATCAAGTTTCAAAACTCTAGAATTAGATTTAGAATAAAGACAAGTAAAATTATAATTAGGGAAAAAGAATAAGAAAGATTCAAACCTCAATTGATATCAAAACGGATCAAGAATTACAATCCAAAGCTATGAAAGTTTAAGCTTCCTTGAAAGTAATAATATTCAAAAGCTTCTTGAGAGAAAACCTAATAATAATAAAATAAGAACTCCCTCTTATAATGTTCTAAAGGGAAGTACTTATACTCCACCCTATAATCCTAAAACTAAAAGGAAAAGAAAATAAATAAAAAGAAACTTTAAAACAAAGTCAACCGAGCAGCCCGTCAACCTAGGCAGAATCACTCGTGTCACGAGTCGTGACTTTTTAACAAGTCGTACTGATTACTAAGCATTGGACCATGGATTCGATTCTTAGATCTGCACTTTGGTCACTTATACTTCCAGCTTTGCACTTTGGTCACTAATACTTCCATCTTTCTGCAATAACTCTCAAAAGTATTACATCTGGAAAAGAAATAAAACAACTAAAATGCTCTCGAATTACAATAACTTTCAACAAAACCTCACAATAACATAGTATCCCAAAATTACATTAAGTCTAAACTAAATACAACAAAATAGGGATAATATGTCTAGGAAAATAGGGAATTACATATAACAAAATGCACCACATCAAATTCCCCCACACTTGGACCATTACTCGTCCCTGAGTAATATCCTAACCCCACTCTAAAGCGCCGGTCTAAACAGATAGCATGGGAAGAAAATGACCCCTACTCTCCTCTAATCCGCAAATCCAAGTACGACAACCATAATACGAAATATACATACTTTCGTCTCCTTATAACTCCCCAAAAACATATGAGCATACGCCCTTAGCTCGATACCAACTCCAACATGTAAATGGTCATTCGAACCAAGGTCCACACATAAAAGCATGGGGAACTACAATGTCCTAATTTTCCCCCAAGCTTATCTCACATTACTATCACCCTCCTACAAAAGTTTTGTCAAGGAATGTTAATCCTCCTACAAAACTACCTCGTGAATGCACCAACTCTCTTCTCTTTATAACTCCAACAGTAAACGAGCGTTTCTATCCTAGGCACCACTATCCGGACCTCCTACTCCAAATAATGATCCTACCCGAAACACCAAAACCTCCCTATGTCTCCACTCCAGTGATATAAAAGATGTAAAAAAATTCACTTCCTCACCTTTTGCCTAAGCGCCCTTTCGGGTTTTCACTTAGCTTCTCCAATTTTTTTTTTTCATAAAATATATACATCCTTCCCCACGCTTAAACTAGACATTGCCCTCAATGGCAAGAAACCATACAAACAAAACAATAAAACATGGGGAAAAGGGCACCAAGAGAACTAAATATGGGACATGGAGGCCCCACCATCATGGGCCTCATCAATATAAGGGGAATAAACGAAATCTTTTCGAGTTACCTCTAAAAGATGAGTCGGTTCAATGAAAAGCCTCCCCGTTGGAGACCATTTAAGCTTCCTCTTTTTCGTATTCACTTCCTTTGCTTTCTTCTTCTCCCTTGATGGCTCTCCTTTCTTCTTCTCATCCGGCTTCACTTTTGGAGACTCAACATAAACATCATCTACCTTGGCTCCATCCTTGATAACTGACTCACTCAAATTCATGGCATAAATCTTACACACATCCTTGGGTAAATTCTTAGCATCAAACGCATTAAAGCTTACTGCTTTCCCATAAAACTCCATGGTTAAAGAGCTCTTCTTCACATCGAGCTTAGTTTCAGAAGTAGACATAAATGGCCTCCCCAACAGATTGGGAGCCTCATAATCAGTCTCCATATCAAGAACAAAGAAATCCGCCAGAAACAATAGATCACCAACCTTCACCTCAACATCTCTAACCACCCCCTTAGGGTATGCATTAGACTTATCTGCCAATTGTATAACCACCCTAGTGTCTTTCAACTTACCCAACTTAAGTTCTTTAAATAATGCATAAGGCATAACATTAATTGAAGCCCCCAAATCAAGCATTCCTCTATGAAAATTACTCCCCCCTAAGAAAATAGGAATTACAAACATACTAGGGTCACTACATTTCTTTGGCATCTTCTTCTGATAAACCGCAGACACATGCTCCATGATTTTCGCTTTCTTCCGACTCTTCAGTTTCTGGTTTCTCTTAATGGTACACAATTCTTTCAGAAACTTAACATACCTTGGAACAGTCGCAAGAAGATCCAAGAAAGGGATATTCACCTCAAGTCGCTTGAACGTATCAAACATATGCTTCACCGAATCCTTTGAAGTGTCTCTCATCAATGCATCTGGGAAAGGCGGGACATGCTCATACTTAGGAACAACTGGTGGAATATACTTCTCTTCATGAATTTTTTCTTCCACCTTCTTCTCCAACTCTGGCTCAACTCTCTTCTCCACTTTCATTTTAGGCTCCACAGGCACACCTTCCTCAACTTTCTTCTTTCTCACATAAAAAGCATAAATAGATGGCTTCGTAATCAGCTCAGTTATAGTTATAGGAGGTAACTTTGCCGCAACTCCAGCCTCTAATTTCACAACTGCCTGCTAACAGGCTCACATGCTTCTCAAGATTTGAAATACTAACCCTTGTCTCCTGCTGAAACTGTTGAAAGTTCCCATTCATGGCAATCACACTCTGCGCTAAAGAACGGACCAAATCATCTGTAGACTGTCCCTGCGACTGCTGCTGTTGCGACTGCTGTGGCTGAAAACTCCTCTGATTATTGAATTGTGGCTATTGTCCCAACATCATAGTCTTCATCATGCTCTTGATGTCCTCTACATCAGTTTTGAGTTGATCAATCAACCCACTACTAGACCAGCTACACTAACCTGTCTGTCTAACATTGACATTTGATCTCCTACCATGGGTTCTGGAACTCCTTGCTAGCTCCTCCAACAATTTCTGAGCCTCTGTAGTGGCTTTGTTCAGAATACTACCCCCACAGGAAGAATCAACCATCCTCTTATCCTAATCAGTCAGTCGCCCATGGAAGTATATAATTAACTGATCCACATCGTAAGGACAACTCCTGGTGAGTGTATGGAACCGATTGTAATACTCATATAAAGACTCATCCGACTGTTGTTCCATGTTACTGATATATTTTTTCATGACATTAATCTGGTTCATAGGGAAAACTCATCCAAAAATGCCTCCTTCAACAACTCTGGTTTCAATTCAAATGTAACCCCAGCAGGCAAATTTGGAAACTGGACTGCTTGTGGTTGCTCTGTCCAGTTAGGAGCAGTTTTCTGCCTTAGTGTCTAGGGTGCTCTATCACCCATCTCTCCTTCCCAACAATTTTCTTTTACTCTCATGCGTTTTTTGTGTCCTTTACTGAAAGAATGGTCAATTTATGTATCTAGAGGTGCAAGTAAATCTTTAGTAGAACGGGTGTGAACCATGCACGGTTCCACACCACGAGATAGCAGGATAATAACACTTAGCAGATAACAAAAATAATAAAATAAATAAAAATAAATAGATTAAGAAAAAGAATAAGAACGTAAACAATTATATCGTTCCCCGGCAACGGCGCCAAAATTTGGTAGGCTTAAGTCGCACGCCTACAAATTAATTAAAGACTTTGCCACAATAATGTAGCTAGAGCAAGTCCAGGATCGAACACGAAGAACGGTACTGAATACGAACTAGTCACAACACAAAGGGGGGGGGGGGAATTCGCTTGTTGATGAATTCATTTCCTAAGACGGAAAATAAAATCTAAGTTGTAAACAATTATGTAAAAGCACTTTGGATACGTAAAACTATCCTCATCTATCAATCAATATCATAGGTAGAATACTTTCTTTCGTAACCCTAATTACTTGACCACGAGATTGAAAAATCTCTATCTCTTCTTTGTTAATGATTACTAAAGGCGACACGCTCAACTAATAATCATAATCAATACTTAAACCTAACCGACACGGTCAAGATTCAAAAATATTAATTGATGAATGCTTTAAGAGATGAAGATCAATGAATTATTCTATTACTATTTCAAATAGAAATAAAATCAATTTTACCCTAATCACAAATCAAGATGACACATACAAAATTTATGAAGGTGCTACAATGAATACTATAATCCGACACGATAGAAGAGAATTCAAGCAAAAATCTAATAAAATATGAAGAAATTGATCAAGTTTCAAAATCCTAGAATTAGATTTAGAATAAGGCACAAGTAAAATTATAATCAGGGAAAAAGAATAAGAAAGATTCAAACCTCAATTGATATCAAAACGGATCAAGAATTACAATCCAAAGCTATGAAAGTTTAAGCTTCCATGAAAGTAATAATATTCAAAAGCATCTTTGAGAGAAAACCTAATAATAATAAAATAAGAACTCCCTCTAATAATGTTCTAAAGGGAAGTAATTATACTCCACCCTATAATCCTAAAACTAAAAGGAAAAGAAAATAAATAAAAAGAAACTTTAAAACAAAGTCAATCGATCGACCGGTCAACATAGGCCGAATCACTCGTGTCACGAGTCGTGACTTTTTAACAAGTCGTTATGATTACTAAGCTTTAGACCATGGATTCGATTCTTAGATCTGCACTTTGGTCACTTATACTTCCAGCTTTGCACTTTGGTCACTTATACTTCCAGCTTTCTGCAAAATAGTCCGCAGTTTCACAATCTTCTTCGGAACTCTTTGACGTTGCTGACTTTTTAGGCTTGAATCCGGCTTCTCGAAAGTATTACATCCGAAAAAGAAATAAAACAACTGAAATGCTCTCGAATTACAATAACTCTCAATAAAACCTCACAATAACATAGTATCCCAAAATTACATCAAGTCTAAACTAAATACAACAAAATAGGGATAATGTGTCTAGGAAAATAGGGAATTACATATAACAAAATGCACCACATCAAATTCCCCCACACTTGGACCATTACTCGTCCCTGAATAATATCCTAACCCCACTCTAAAGCGTCGGTCTAAACAGATAGCATGGGAAGAAAATGACCCCTACTCTCCTCTAATCCACAAATCCAAGTACGACAACCATAATACGGAATATACATACTTCCGTCTCCTTATAACTCCCCAAAAACATATGAGCATACGCCCTTAGCTCGATACCAACTCCAACATGTAAATGGTCAATCGAACCAAGGTCCACACATAAAAGCATGGGGAACTACAATGTCCTAATTTTCCCTCAAGCTTATCTCACATTACTATCACCCTCCTACAAAAGTTTTGTCAAGGAATGTTAATCCTCCTACAAAACTACCTCGTGAATGCACCAACTCTCTTCTCTTTATAACTCCAACAGTAAACGAGCGTTTCTATCCTAGGCACCACTATCCGGACCTCCTACTCCAAATAATGATCCTACCCGAAACTCCAAAACCTCCCTATGTCTCCACTCCAGTGATATAAAAGATGTAAAAAAAATTCACTTCCTCACCTTTTGCCTAAGCGCCCTTTCGCGTTTTCACTTAGCCTCTCCAATTTTTTTTATTTTTTTTTCATAAAATATATACATCCTTCCCCACGCTTAAACTAGACATTGCCCTCAATGGCAAGAAACCATACAAACAAAACAATAAAACATGGGAAAAAGGGCACCAAGAGAACTAAATATGGGACATGGAGGCCCCACCATCATGGGCCTCATCAATATAAGGGGAATAAAAGAAATCTTTTCGAGTTACCTCTAAAAGATGAGTCGGTTCAATGAAAAGCCTCCCCGTTGGAGACCATTTAAGCTTCCCCTTTTTCGTCTTCACTTCCTTTGCTTTCTTCTTCTCCCTTGGTGGCTCTCCTTTCTTCTTCTCATCCGGCTTCACTTTTGGAGACTCAACATAAACATCATCTACCTTGGCTCCATCCTTGATAACTGACTCACTCAAATTCATGGCATAAATCTTACACACATCCTTGGAAATATTCTTAGCATCAAACGCATTAAAGCTTACTGCTTTCCCATAAAATTCCATGGTTGGTTAAAGAGCCCTTCTTCACATCGAGCTTAGTTTCAGAAGTAGACATAAATGGCCTCCCCAACAGAATGGGAGCCTCATAATCAGTCTCCATATCAAGAACAAAGAAATCCACCAGAAACAATAGATCACCAACCTTCACCTCAACATCTCTAACCACCCCCTTAGGGTATGCATTAGACTTATCTGCCAATTGTATAACCACCCTAGTGTCTTCCAACTTACCCAACTTAAGTTCTTTAAATAATGCATAAGGCATAACATTAATTGAAGCCCCCAAATCAAGCATTCCTCTATGAAAATTACTCCCCCCTAAGAAAACAGGAATTACAAACATACTAGGGTCACTACATTTCTTTGGCATCTTCTTCCGATAAACCGCAGACACATGCTCCATGATTTTCGCTTTCTTCCGACTCTTCAGCTTCTGGTTTCTCTTAATGGTACACAATTCTTTCAGAAACTTAACATACATTGGAACAGTCGCAAGAAGATCCAAGAAAGGGATATTCACCTCAAGTCGCTTGAATGTATCAAACATATGCATCACCGAATCCTTTGAAGTGTCTCTCGTCAATGCATCTGGGAAAGGCGGGACATGCTCATACTTAGGAACAACTGGTGGAATATACTTCTCTTCAGGGATTTTTTTCTTCCACCTTCTTCTCCACCTCCAACTCTGGCTCAACTCTCTTCTCCACTTTCATTTCAGGCTCCGCAGGCACACCTTCCTCAACTTTCTTCTTTCTCACATAAACAGTATAAATAGATGGCTTAGTAATCGGCTCAGTTATAGTTATAGGAGGTAACTTTGCCGCAACTCCAGCCTCTAATTTCACAACTGCCTCTGCTAACAGGCTCACATGCTTCTTAAGATTTGAAATACTAACCCTTGTCTCCTGCTGAAACTGTTGGAAGTTCCCATTCATGGCAATCACACTCTGCGCTAAAGAACGGACCAAATCATCTGTAGACTGTCCCTGCGACTGCTGTTGCGACTGCTGTGGCTGAAAACTCCTCTGATTATTGAATTGTGGTTGTTGTCCCAACATCATAGTCTTCATCATGCTCTTGATGTCCTCTACATCAGTTTTGAGTTGATCAAGCAACCCACTACTAGACCAGCTACACTAACCTGTCTGTCTGACATTGACATTTGATCTCCTACCATGGGTTCTGGAACTCCTTGCTAGCTCCTCCAACAATTTCTGAGCCTCTGTAGTGGTTTTGTTCAGAATACTACCCCCACAGGAAGAATCAACCATCCTCTTATCCTAATCAGTCAGTCGCCCATGGAAGTATATAATTAACTGATCCAGATCGTAACCATGATAAGGACAACTCCTGGTGAGTGTAAGGAACCGATTGTAATACTCATATAAAGACTCATCCGACCGTTGTTCCATGTTACTGATATCCTTTTTCATGACATTAATCTGGTTCATCGGGAAGAACTCATCCAAAAATGCCTCCTTCAACAACTCTGGTTTCAATTCAAATGTAACCCCAGCAGGCAAATTCGGAAACTGGACTGCTTGTGGTTGCTCTGTCCAGTTAGGAGCAGTTTTCTGCCTTAGTGTCTAGGGTGCTCTATCACCCATCTCTCCTTCCCAACAATTTTCTTTTACTCTCATGCGTTCTTTGCGTCCTTTACTGAAAGAATGGTCAATTTATGTATCTAGAGGTGCAAGTAAATCTTTAGTAGAACGGGTGTGAACCATGCACGGTTCCACACCACGAGATAGCAGGGTAATAACACTTAGCAGATAACAAAAATAATAAAATAAATAAAAATAAAAAGATTAAGAAAAAGAATAAGAACGTAAACAATTATATTGTTCCCCGGCAACGGCGCCAAAATTTGGTAGGCTTAAGTCGCACGCCTACAAATTAATTAAAGACTTTGCCACAATAATGTAGCTAGAGCAAGTCCAGGATCGAACACGAAGAACGGTACTGAATACGAACTAGTCACAACACAAGGGGGGGGATTTTGCTTGTTGATGAATTAATTTCCTAAGACGGGAAATAAAATCTAAGTTGTAAACAATTATGTAAAAGCACTTTGGATACGTAAAACTATCCTCATCTATCAATCAATATCATAGGTAGAATACTTTCTTTCGTAACCCTAGTTACTTGACCACGAGAATGAAAAATCTCTATCTCTTCTTTGTTAATGATTACTAGAGGCGACACGCTCAACTAATAATCCTAATCAATACTTAAACCTAACCGACACGGTCAAGATTCGAAAATATTAATTGATGAATGCTTTAAGAGATGAAGATCAAGGAATTATTCTATTACTATTTCAAATAGAAATAAAATCAATTTTACCCTAATCACAAATCAAGATGACACATACAAAATTTATGAAGGTGCTACAATGAATACTATAATCCGACACGGTAGAAGAGAATTCTAGCAAAAATCTAATAAAATGATGAAGAAATTGATCAAGTTTCAAAATCCTAGAATTAGATTTAGAATAAGGCACAAGTAAAATTATAATCAGGGAAAAAGAATAAGAAAGATTCAAACCTCAATTGATATCAAAACGGAACAAGAATTACAATCCAAAGCTATGGAAGTTTAAGCTTCTATGAAAGTAATAATATTCAAAAGCTTCTTTGAGAGAAAACCTAATAATAATAAAATAAAAACTCCCTCTAATAATGTTCTAAAGGGAAGTAATTATACTCCACCCTATAATCCTAAAACTAAAAGGAAAAGAAAATAAATAAAAAGAAACTTTAAAACAAAGTCAATCGATCGGCCAGTCAACCTAGGCCGAATCACTCGTGTCACGAGTCGTGACTTTTTAACAAGTCGTACTGATTACTAAGCTTTGGACCATGGATTCGATTCTTAGATCTGCACTTTGGTCACTTATACTTCCAGCTTTGCACTTTGGTCACTTATACTTCCAGCTTTCTGCAAAATAGTCCGCAGTTTCACAATCTTCTTCGGAACTCTTTGACGTTGTTGACTTTTTAGGCTTGAATTCGGCTTCTCGAAAGTATTACATCCGAAAAAGAAATAAAACAACTAAAATGCTCTCGAATTACAATAACTCTCAACAAAACCTCACAATAACATATTATCCCAATAGCAACACATGTATGCATATCCCTGGAAAACTCATCCTCAGAGATGGCTTTACTTGTTTTAATTTGAACAATTCTGGCGAGCAACTTCATGTAATCAAAGCCCACATAGTCCAAACTTGAAAACTCCAAGTCAGGAACGAGATCAATGAACTTGATGAGTTGGCCAGGAGTGCAAATGACTTTCAAGAAAGATTCAACAGTTGTGATGTTCTCCATTTGGTAAGTGAGTTTGAAGTAGCTAAAATCTTGTCACCGTTAAGTCTGTGATTATGATTTAAGCGTTATCTTATAAAAATATGAGGAAGACTCTATGTGTCAAGATAAAGATAATGCACAAAGTGAAAATAAATAACAAAACAAACCTATAAAAATCTTTTCGATTTCAGTGAGAATCCCTCCTCCACCAGAAGTATAACCGACTCCTTTCAGGATCACCGGTCCAATTGTTTTCAGAGCCAAGCATGATGGAGTATAATCTTTAAAACCAAGTTCCTGGTAGTGAAACAAAAATTGTAATATCAACAATTGTTCTATTATTAGTATATTACCCAATATGCATCCCAAAATCAATTACATTCGCAACGTAATTAGCATTGGAAAGAGACATTTTGTAGTTGTTGTTACCCACTTCAACCAATGAATCCTCAAACACAAAAGTAGCTGCAACATTCTAGCCAGTTCTTCATCAGACTTGACAATTTCAGCCTTTATATAATTATATTATAGATAGGAGTAAGAAAAGTTTCAAATAGAATCTGAATAATTGAACCTTAATCTATGAAATGTAGATGAAATTGATAAAGTGCATAACCCTTACAATCTGTTTCAAATGATCAAATGAACACGTTTTCACCTAAAAATAAAATAAAGATGGAGAAAATGCAAACTCAAATATGAGGCTATAATAAGAGCATGTTTCATTGGAGCATTTTAACAAACAGTTTATATTCCACATTTGAAGGAGAGATTTTTGCGTCTTTTTCCCTTGATTTCGATTAACATAGCAATAATTTGACAAACACAAATCATAAGCAATGATTTATTTTTTCACAAAAGTTAAATTATATCGGGTATAACAAAACTGGAGAGTGAAAAGAGAACCCGGTGGCCTTCGATTGCGGGAGAAAAGAGTGTCTGTTCAAAGTAAATCTGGGCTCATTGAATCAAGTTTAATTTTAGAGGACTCCTATAGAATACCTTTTGAGTTTTTAGATCTGGCCCGTTGGAGTGATTGACTTGTCGCCGAAGTTGGGTCAACCGGATGGCTCTCGTTGGCGGCTACCATCAAAAGTGGGTGGTTATAGCGGTGACATTTGAGGCGATGGAGAAGGATTCACCAGCAATCACAGGAGGAGGAAGAGGGGTAAGTTGCGGTGGTTTAGGGAATTGATAGAGAGGGAGAGAGTGCGTAGGGAAGTGGGAGAGGAGGAGGCAGGGCAGTGGAAATGGCGTGATAAAGTAGATAGAGAGAGTGTAATCGCACTACATGCTATCCGGGTGAGTTTTAGCTGGAGATGGCCAAACGTCACGTCCCGCCTGGTCCGTTCAGATCAGTCCGTTGGCGGGACGGGTAGTTTGATGAAATAGGCCTAAATTCGGCCCGATTTGGCCCATTTTTCTGTCCAAATCCGTCCGTTTGATCTGGATCTAAATATTTACAGGTGAAACAGGTTTTTCTATTTTTTTTTAAATTTTGTTGTCAATAAGATTCGTACAGACCAATCCGTAATTATCATTTAATTTTTTTTATTAATTTTTTTTTGAATATGAAATAATATTTTAGACTTTTTTTTATTATTGATATTTTTTACAAAAAGATATATAAAAAAAGATAGAAAAAAAAACTAAACAAATTAAAGTATATAAAAGAAAAGTGGGACGACAGACTACCCTTTATTTATTATTTATTTTTTATAAATTTTTTATTTACTAGGAAATAATATTTTAGATTTTTATTTACTAGTGATATTTTTTACAAAAAGGTATATAAAAAAAGATAAAAAAAAAAAAAAACTAAACAAACGAAAGTATATAAAAGAAATGAGGGACGGACTACCCTTTATTTATTTTTTATTTTTTATAAATTTTTAATTGACTAGAAAATAATATTTTAGACTTTTGTTTAATAGTGATATTTTTTCAAAAAATGTATATAAAAAATAGAAAAAAACTAAACAAATGAAAGTATATAAAAGAAAAGAGGGACGGACTATCCTTTATTTATTTATATTTATTTATTAATTTTTTATTGAATAGGAAATAATATTTTAGACTTTTTTTTATTACTGATATTTTTTACAAATAGGTATATAAAAAAATATAGAAAAAAACTAAACAAATAAAAATATATAAAAGAAAATGAGGTAATAATGTAATCATTTAATAATAGAAACTCTATGAATATTTATTTCATAATTTTTTGGGGGAAATTTTCATTGTCTTCAAATGATTCAATTTAAGAGTGAGAGAGAGAAAGCGATTGAAAGAGAGAAAGCGAGCTTACCGGCAACGGCGACGGCGAAAGGCGAATGGAAATGCTCGGCGGCGACGGCATTGTTCAGACTAGGGTTCGCGTTGTTTGCGAATTAGAGCCTATATACTGATGAAGGCGTAATTAAATGAGAAAATTTTCAATTTATATAGGGTTTTGTTACCGACGGACGGGGTCCGTCTGTATTACCGACGGATCCGTCGGTAATACCGACGGAATTTAATCTATTACCGACGGACGAAACGAAATTTAAAAAAAAAAATCCCGGCAAATGAAAATTAATTTCCGTCGGTAAATGATTTTTTTCCGTCGGTATTACCGACGGACGGTGTCCGTCGGTAAAATTCCGTCGGTAAATGCCCTGTTTCTAGTAGTGTTTTGATCGAAACCCCAAAAAAAAATTTGGTACTCAACCCCCTCGGCTCAAAATCCCTTTTGACCGAAACCCCAAAAAAATTTTGGTACTCAACCCCCTCGGCTCAAAAACCCTTTTGACCGAAATCCCAAAATTTTTTTTGGTACTCAACCCCCTCGGCTCAAAAACACTTTTGACCAAAACCCCAAATTTTTTTTTTTTTGTAAATCAACTCCCTCTGTTCAAAAACTCTTTTGACCGAAACCCATATTTTTATTATTCAACCCCCTCGGCTCAAAATCCCCTTTTGACCGAAATCCAAATTTTTTTTATTATACAATCCACTCAGCTCAAAAACCCTTTGACCGACACGTGAGGGGTGAAACCCCTACTTGTACAAGGTGACTCCACGTGCTCATCTCACACGTGAGGGGTAAAAGCCCTACTTGTACAAGGTGACTCCACGTGCATAACCCCTACTTCAAAACCCCCTCGGCCTAGCCGAAACCAATTCCTCCTACTTCAAAATCCACTCGGTAAACCCGAAAACCCCTCTTCATAACCCCACTGTCTCCGGCGTAGTCATGCACCAACCTATCACCACCTCGGATGCGAGGAACCACGTCTCATCAGAAACGACACACATGTCCGGGAACACATCTTCAACTTGTCATCAAACCCGATTCATCTCATCACTCTTCAAGATTGGACTTATCCAAAGACACTCCATCTTGTGGGGGCATATTAGGAATATAATATCATTATATTATATTCAAGTATATATTGTAATAAATAGATTAGGAAACATAATCCTTGTATTAGATTAGGAAACATAATCTTAGAAACATTCTCCTTCTAGGAGATTTAATTCTTGTATTAGATTAGAAAACACAATCTTAGAAACCTTCCCCCTCTAGGAGATTAATCATTTTAATCCTATAAATATGTATCTCTAGCATCATAATCAATTGAGTCATTCAATTCAATTTTTCTCTTTCATGTTTTGATTAACTTCGTTTAACCCTCATTATTCTTGTGAGGACCCCGACCCGGAACCTACACGTGTTCCGAGCTGGAGCGTCCTCAAACTAACCCCAAATATCCTAAACTTTTTTAAAAACTTTGATTTAACTTTCAAACACTACACCATTAACATACCCATTTCAAAATAACTCTACTCCTTTCTACTATGGAGGAAGAGTTGACCAACTCCGAAAGTAATAAATGATTTTAGTTACAAAAAGATGTCGAATATAAAATAGAATCAAAGTTTATGAATACAAACCCTTTAAAAGAATTATGCCAAAAATACACATTCTACACCAACCTATACATAACCCGACAATTCCCAAAATACCACTTCTAAACTCCTTTCCGCCCTTACTTGGTCGGTCCACTGTCTCGGAATCTAAAACAAGAAGGGAGAGGGGTGAGAATAAATCTCAATGAGCTATTATGAATGCAAAGAAGATGCCAAACAAGATGCAACACATAGCATGGTAGCATATAACACATTATGAAAGCGGTAAACACATTACGTTACCTCAATTTACCTTTTCCCGTCTGAACAATAAGTCGTACAACGTGGGAGTAAAACTCCACTCTTTGGTGAATTGCCTCCAGCACATTCACCTCTTATAGGACTCATACCCCAGAGATCCATATAAGAAAAGATACCTATAATAGAGTATCCAAAAATAATATATTCCCCAGACACCAATCGCAAAGCAGTGCGTAAAGGCTTCTTCATGCTCAATACAGTCGCTAGCACAGCCCCACTTTGTGGCCACAGAGGAGGGGGAGGGTCACCGGTATGATGGACCTTCAATCACTTATAGAACAAATCAATAATTGATTGACTTCCATCATACCCACCCGAACGCATTCAAGCACATAATAGTTACTTGAATTATAATCCACAAAAAGGGATAATCATATAACAACATGGTAAAATATACTCATGATTCATCCATACTATAGTGCAACAGTTCATGTAATACACTATGCATAATACCATTAACGAATTTAAATTCAAGTAAGGTATTCATATAAACACATAATCCACACCGGGATACCATATAACAATACCAAATAATCCACAAAGGGGATAAACAATATAGTCACATGGTAAAATATACTCATGTTCAACCAATATCATAGTGCAACAATTAATTAACACACCATGCACAATATAAACAATGTATATGAACTCAATTAAGGCAAGGAAGTATTATCGATCCATCCTACAAGGTCACTATACAATACTACATAGCTCCTATAAAGGCTCAAGCTCAAATTACCAAGTGGGAGTCACAATTTATAAGAGATCAACTAAGATTGCCAAACAATTTCTGATTCAGACTTAACGTGCTTCCGTAGTTCCATAGTAACCCAATTAAGGTGTCATTAAAGGATACAATTGCCCTAAGTATAACTTAGGTTAAAAGGATTATTTCGTATCCAAAAGGGTCAGGTTCCAAACTTTATATTGGTTAAGGATCAAGCTAGGAGGTTACTAGTGAAAATTCAGCGAAACGGGGAACTAGGCCAAATCTGCCAACATGGGCGACCGCCCTAACCACTTGGGCGACCGGCCAAGTGGACCTTAAAGCCAAAGTGATTTCTGCCTTGATGGGCGGCCGCCCAAGCCCCCATGGGCGACCGCCCAAGCCTTCCTCCAGCCCAAATTTCAGATTTTTACCCATTTTGAACCTAGACTTCCTTTCCTTATACCATGCCTATCACAAGAACACCAAAGGAAACCTTAGCTTTACTAAGTCTCACTCCAAACAAGTAAACCCAAACCCAAGTAACCTTAGATTGATTATTACTACAAATTCCACCCATTTCATTAACTCATTTCAAGTTTAACACTTTTAATCTAAATCAACCCATGTTCTTACACTCTTGATCAACAATAACATTCCTTCTAAAAGATTAATCCATTCTTCAACTCCCAAGAAGATTTCCAAAGCATTTAAACAATCATCTAAATAATAATAACAACATTAAATAACTCATGAACATTTAGATGAAGGGAAGTCATAACAACTCACATAGAATAGGAGATGGATCATGGATTTCTTTAGCTTAATAGATTCTCCTAGTTGATCCCACTTCAAAAACACTCTTGAACTTGAAAATGGTGGAGGAATGGCTTGGCTTCAAGAAAATGGGTTGAGAGCTTCCATGGAGTTTTTCTATGTCTTCCTAGGAGAAGTATGGAGTAAAGAAAATGAAGGAGGGAGAAGGAAGTAAGAGTGAGGGGTTTAAAGGGGGGTAGAGTGGAGGATGAATGGGGAGGGGAACACTTGGCAAGTATTTGGAATGAAGAGGGAATTGGCCCCCCTCTTCTAAATCTAGAGGCTTTCACCATTTTTTTTTTAAAATAAAATAAATCCTTATCCAATTAATTCATCCTACTCAAATAACCTCCTTGTACTATTTATCATATTTCCATTTTTATTATTTCCCCAAGTTTCTTTATTTAATACTCAATAATTTCTCAAAAGATTCTAAATTTACTTCTCATCCAATTTATCTTAAATTAAGAATCTAAAGACAAAATTGAACACATAAAGCTATCATAATTATTAAAAGCATATAATAAGATATTTAAATTTAGTGCCTAGGGTTGGGGTCGTTACATTCACTCCCCCTTAGAGAAAATTCGTCCCGAATTTGATCGTCACTTGCCTAATTGATCAACCCGCCTCGGTTACATGTATACCTCAGACTCCAATTCTCAAATAGTCTCTTCAATGTATGATTCTTCCCCAAGATTCTAATTTCATTAATAATATGATATTACCACTTAGTGTTCCAAGGATACCTTACAATATCACTAACCCGAATTTTTACGACCTCAATAACAATATAAATAATGAGAGTATTACAACCTATGCCACCAAATACATTACAATATTGCATTTAAAACTTTAAATACTCTATAAGCTGCCCCAAGTCAGTCTATAAGTCAAATCACCAACCTTTTCTAAAGCTTCAAATGGATTAACGAACTTTGGCGCCAATTTACCTTAGGCCTTGCCTCTCCAAACTCACCCCAACAACTTAGAGATCGATATTTTCTTCTCAAACTATGCCTCATATAGTTTTATCTTAATGTTAGCATGATAACTACCATTATACGCACTCAACCACTGGTAACCATACGTACTATCGACTACTAACATCCATTGTTCATGCCCGTAGCATATCCTCAATAATAAATAATGATTCCACAATTTTTCACAAAGTTAAACTCAATAGCATTCCTACATTCCAGTAGGATCTTCCAAAATGAATGACTATCCAATCCATTTCACACTATGGGGTTTTATACAACCAAACTATCTCCTAACATATACAAGGACTCGATCAATGAATCTTATCATTATAAATACATAAAATAAGTAGAAAATACCATCAACTTCCTATAAACAAAACGACCTACTCCTTTTCTTTCAAAGTAACCAAATCACAAAATTCATCGTGATAATACTCTCAAGTTCAATCTAGAACTCTAAATATTTTAATAGGCCTTCTAACGTCAATATTCCATTTTCACCCTTATGACCAAACCCCTTATGTCTTGACTTGCTTGAAACGAGTTATTTCAATTATCTCATCCTCATTTCTCATGATACAAACATTAAATAACTGCCTATGAAATAATAAATGAAAACATGCTAATAAGACCCTGATTCCCATAAACGGAATACTAGTCGACTATATATCACAATTCAATGCTCTAATTATGTCCAGGTCCAGTGACAGATCAATATTCAATCAAATGGTTGGCCGCCCACAACGGAGCCGATCCAACTCCAAAACAAAAACCGAGTCTACTGCGACCTCCACATTAATAACCCCACAATTTATCAATTCATTTCTCGGATCAAAAACTTTAATATATTAAATCAATATAGGGAAACTAGGTTGCCTCTTTACTTGCTTTTGTACGAACTATGCCTTTAAAATAACATGACTTTCTAAAATTTACAACATCTTTCAAAATTCCAAGGATAGATAAAATGAGATCAAATGAGACTCGAATGGTTTATTTATTTAAAACTGTCCCATACCAGTTTTAATTAACTAAACCACTCACACTTTTAAGAAATTTCCAAAAGATTGATAAGCTACCAAAAATAACTCGAGTGATTTAATTATCTACAACCGTCCCATACCAGTTGTAGATAGTTAAATTACTCACAGATTTTAATGTACACAAAAACGGTTCACTGACCTTATTAAATCAATTATCCCCGAAGGGTACAATTGCTCACACCGAAGTTCAACACACACTTTCCATTGTTAAAACACAATTAAACAATACCAACATAATATTCTTGTTTGACCTCTATTTATAGTATAGCCACCACTTATAATATTTATACTTAGTTAATTTTTCTATAAGAAACACAATCTTGCCATACTATTACTATTTCCGATAAATAACACTAAACAATCATTAAGCTTATAAACTAGGTAAATCATCCTCAATTCAATAATTCCTCAAGTTGTATATTCAACACTTTTACTTAATTCGAGTCATCTATTCCCTACCTTTAATATTGGTATTGTACTTAGTAACAACGTATTGCAACATCTAGTTCCCAATTAAATACCATAATTTTCTAAATAAGAAAATATAATTAGAACTCACATAGATCAATCATTCCCAAATTTCGATTAAACATTACGGTATAATCTAACTTACCTCCCTATAACCCTCAACAACTCAAAATCCGTATAGCGTCAATATCTTCCGAGCATCACACCAATCCCTTATATGAGTCGCGCAACTAAGTCAACCTATACGGTGTAATCATCCTAAAGTATCCTGTCTTCCAATAAGATTTATCCTCATTTTGTTTTCTCAACTAATGATAATCATCTCTCAAAACAAACCATATGCATGTTTCACCAATTCCTGAAGTTGATCCTTTAAGTCACCAATAACTGTATCTATTATACTTCTTTGCATTTTCCCTATTTACCTCTCCATCACTAATACACAATCCACAAATCAAAACGGTCATACTATATATATAAATGTTATCTTAAATATATCCTTTAAGCAAATTTTCACTGTAATTGTAACACTCCGAAAAATTTAACTAATAACCATTGAGTATCCTACTAGTTTCTAAAATCAGTCATACAAATCGTCAACAAGTGCTAACGAATACTTATTCTTCACAGTTACCTATTTAAGATCTCTATAACCTTATAAATAACCACCAAGTATCATCTTTTCTAATTATAGTAACAATTTACCCTTATGGAGATTCACTAAGCTCATTATCTTCTTTATCAAATACTTTCCCAAGATGAATCATCAAGTCCATCATCCCAATTAGTGTCCTCTATCTAGGAATCCGAATGCCAAAATAATACCTTATAGCAATTCAAAATCTCAATATCCTGGTATGATACCTGATGAAAACCCATTTTTGAAACTTACTTGAAAAACACCACTTAGTCAACTTATAGGGTGATATTACTTACAAAAATATCTGATTTCCTATTCAATTTAGTAGCAAGAATTCAATCAATCTCTCCTTAGAGAATAAACTTATAGCACCTAAAGCAATTATATGTCAGTTCTATAAGGACTCGTACTCACGATATCTTATAAACCATAAAATCCCACTTAGACCATTATTTTCAATACTAGTCTCATATATCTAGTCTCCACCACGAGACACCAATGTATAATTACTTACGCAAGTTATACAACCATGAACCACTCTTAATAGGCCATACTTTCAACATTTACGCATATATGACATAATAGCAAATAATGACTTATCCGCCTCCACCACACATGGAGGCAAGTCAAGTATAGATAAGGAGACTCGCTTTTTGCGACAGTCCTCCTCAAACACATCAACTACTCAATCAATTCAGGTCACTATTACAATATTTCACGGATTGGTATCTCTACCACATCCACCGGCAATCCATGCCCACTTAATCACAATTATCATGAGAATCAAGAATGATTCGAGGTACTCTCCCAACGGAGTAGAACCTCCAATACATAAGGCAACTCTCGGCCATATATGCAAATAAAAATGAAATGAAATGCTATATGAGAACGAAATGGACGGGGATTTATAAAAGTATGACCCCTAACTCCGGAGACAGGTAATATACCTCAATTGACTGTGGAGGAATCTATCTCTCAATAATGCTCACATTTCCTTGATCCTTTGGTTGGTCCTTATCCTTTTCTGCCATATAACAATTTCCTGCATTAAACTCTCAACGTCAGTTATCACACACTCTCACTCCGCTAGACTCTACCTGAGAACTCTAACCGAGCTTTGATACCAACTGTGAGGACCCCGACCCGGAACCTACACATGTTCCGAGCTGGAGCGTCCTCAAACTAACCCCAAATATCCTAAACTTTTTTAAAAACTTTGATTTAACTTTCAAACACTACACCATTAACATACCCATTTCAAAATAACTCTACTCCTTTCTACTATGGAGGAAGAGTTGACCAACTCCGAAAGTAATAAATGATTTTAGTTACAAAAAGATGTCGAATATAAAATAGAATCAAAGTTTATGAATACAAACCCTTTAAAAGAATTATGCCAAAAATACACATTCTACACCAACCTATACATAATCCGACAATTCCCAAAATACCACTTCTAAACTCCTTTCCGCCCTTACTTGGTCGGTCCACCTGTCTCGGAATCTAAAACAGTAAAGGGAGAGGGGTGAGAATAAATCTCAATGAGCTATTATGAATGCAGCAAGATGCCAAACAAGATGCAACACATAGCATGGTAGCACATAACACATTATGAAAGCGGTAAACACATTACGTTACCTCATTTTACCTTTTCCCGTCTGAACAATAAGTCGTACAACGTGGGAGTAAAACTCCACTCTTTGGTGAATTGCCTCCAGCACATTCACCTCTTATAGGACTCATACCCCAGAGATCCATATAAGAAAAGATACCTATAATAGAGTATCCAAAAATAATATATTCCCCCGGTACACCAATCGCAGCAGGTCTGTAAAGGCTTCTTCATGCTCAATACAGTCGCTAGCACAGCCCCACTCTGTGGCCACAGAGGAGGGGAGGGTCACCGGTATGATGGACCTTCAATCACTTATAGAACAAATCAATAATTGATTGACTTCCATCATACCCACCCGAACGCATTCAAGCACATAATAGTTACTTGAATTATAATCCACAAAAAGGGATAATCATATAACAACATGGTAAAATATACTCATGATTCATCCATACTATAGTGCAACAGCTCATGTAATACACTATGCATAATACCATTAACGAATTTAAATTCAAGTAAGGTATCCATATAAACACATAATCCACACCGGATACCATATAACAATACCAAATAATCCACAAAGGGGATAAACAATATAGTCACATGGTAAAATATACTCATGTTCAACCAATATCATAGTGCAACAATTAATTAACACACCATGCACAATATAAACAATGTATATGAACTCAATTAAGGCAAGGAAGTATTATCGATCCATCCTACAAGGTCACTATACAATACTACATAGCTCCTATAAAGGCTCAAGCTCAAATTACCAAGTGGGAGTCACAATTTATAAGAGATCAACTAAGATTGCCAAACAATTTCGATTCGGACTTAACGTGCTTCCGTAGTTCCATAGTAACCCAATTAAGGTGTCATTAAAGGATACAATTGCCCTAAGTATAACTTAGGTTAAAAGGATTATTTCGTATCCAAAAGGGTCGTTCCAAACTTTATATTGGTTAAGGATCAAGCTAGGAGGTTACTGAGTGAAAATTCAAATAAACGGGGAACTAGGCCAAATTCGCCAACACGGGCGATCTGCTTTAACCACTTGGGCGACCGCCCAAGTGGACCTTAAAGCCAAAGTGATTTCTGCCTTGATGGGCGGCCGCCCAAGCCCCATGGGCGACCGCCCAAGCCTTCCTCCAGCCCAAATTTCAGATTTTTACCCATTTTGAACCTAGACTTCCTTTCCTTATACCACGCCTATCACAAGAACACCAAAGGAAACCTTAGCTTTACTAAGTCTCACTCCAAACAAGTAAACCCAAACCCAAGTAACCTTAGATTGATTATTACTACAAATTCCACCCATTTCATTAACTCATTTCAAGTTTAACACTTTTAATCTAAATCAACCCATGTTCTTACACTCTTGATCAACAATAACATTCCTTCTAAAAGATTAATCCATTCTTCAACTCCCAAGAAGATTTCCAAAGCATTTAAACAATCATCTAAATAATAATAACAACATTAAATAACTCATGAACATTTAGATGAAGGGAAGTCATAACAACTCACATAGAATAGGAGATGGATCATGGATTTCTTTAGCTTAATAGATTCTCCTAGTTGATCCCACTTCAAAAACACTCTTGAACTTGAAAATGGTGGAGGAATGGCTTGGCTTCAAGAAAATGGGTTGAGAGCTTCCATGGAGTTTTTCTATGTCTTCCTAGGAGAAGTATGGAGTAAAGAAAATGAAGGAGGGAGAAGGAAGTAAGAGTGAGGGGTTTAAAGGGGGGTAGAGTGGAGGATGAATGGGGAGGGGAACACTTGGCAAGTATTTGGAATGAAGAGGGAATTGGCCCCCCTCTTCTAAATCTAGAGGCTTTCACCATTTTTTTTTAAAATAAAATAAATCCTTATCCAATTAATTCATCCTACTCAAATAACCTCCTTGTACTATTTATCATATTTCCATTTTTATTATTTCCCCAAGTTTCTTTATTTAATACTCAATAATTTCTCAAAAGATTCTAAATTTACTTCTCATCCAATTTATCTTAAATTAAGAATCTAAAGACAAAATTGAACACATAAAACTATCATAATTATTAAAAGCATATAATAAGATATTTAAATTTAGTGCCTAGGGTTGGGGTCGTTACAATTCTAATATTATTAGAATGTAGCTTTGCTCGTGTATACCTTCGTTCTTGAAATTGCAGTAAAAATACCACCTTTGTTGTAATGAACAATTTTTTTGGGACAAACCAAAAATGAAGGTGGGACTAATTTTTTGTGAGGGGGAGTATTTCAATAACATTTGCCAATAAGAAGAGAGCCACAGGTTGAATGAGAGGGTGCCATATGTGGTGGACTATTCTTGCTCTCATGTTAGTATGTTAGTGTAGAGGTTATTCTTTGTTTTATCACTAAAAGTTTTACTTTTAGCCCCTTTGCACCGAGAAAAAATAACATAACATTACAATTTTGCCCCCCCCCCTAAATAAAACTTAGGCATTACATCATAGTATTCCATATAACAAATAATCTTGACCCCCTTCAAAAAAGTTTCTGGCTACGCCACTGGATGCACAATTATTCATGTTCTCTCTCTCTCTCTCTCTTTATTTTTTTATTTTTTGTTGCAGCATTTGGAGTCTGTTATCAAGGCAAAAATTCCAGGTATCACAATTCTTTCATCAACAAGGGCATTGACGAGATGGAAAGTGGCAAAAAAAAGGCATTACATCATAGTATTCCTTATAACAAATAACCTCGCCGAACCCTTGCCAACAATATTAAACAATTTTGGATCTTGAGTTACGTAATGGGTTCTTGTATGTTTACAGGGTAAACAATTGGGGGAGTTGCTAGATGAAGATCCGACATTGATAGAGAAGAGACTACAAATAGCAAAAAGGCTTGAACTGTACAAGGCGGCAAGGGATGAGATTGATTTAGTATCATGGGCTCGATGAATTCATGGAGCGAACCACCAGGCTCTTGATGGTGGTCAGTAATTGACATCCAAGATTCTTTTATTAGTATTTACTATCTACTCTGTATTATACAATACACAAACGTTTTAACCGTCTCTTATCTTTGGATAAGTGGTGGCTGAGATTTAATGCTGAAATATTGATCCAAGGGCTGAGATTCCTCCTCCTCCCCAACTTTGTTTCAACTGCCCACTCCTCTCCTCCACAAATTAGACCCAACAACTTCACTCCTTTCATTCCCGCCTGCCAGAGAGATAATTCCCGTTCCCCTGATTGTTCAAATCATCATGTATCTAACTGCAGCATCTCGACTCTGTTGTGAATATTGCCCTCCACAGCCCAAGCAATCCTACAAGAATGATTAGAGCACACAAAACAAAGCACAAGAAATAAAGCACAAAGAAGAACACAGGAATTGTTTACCCAGTTCACCAATATGTTTGGCTACGTCTGGGGACACTACCAAGCCAGGATCTTGCACTATAATATGTGATTTTAGGTTACAATAAGTTTAGGGGAAGAACTATGCTTAAATATGTGCTAGGGGAACAAACCAAACCCTAGATGGACAAGAAAACCCGAAAAAAATGCCTAAAAACGGGCCCAGAATTTTTCCACCCCGACACATGGGCGGTCGCCCAAGAGCCCATGGGCGGTCGCCCATAGTGAAATTCCTCCGAGCCAAAACCTTCTGTACAGGTGAGCGGTCGCCCATCACCATATGTGCGGTCGCCCAGAACGATGAACAGCAATCGACGTACCTACTGTGCAACTGGGCGGTCGCCCATCATCACCTGGGCGGTCGCCCATGATGATAGAAACTCCTACGATTTTCTCCCTTTTACTCCGAAGTCTAACCCGGTTGGTCCTCTATCCCAACAATCTCCCACCTAGAGATCAACCACACATATAAGCCCCGTATCCGTTCTTCAACTCATCCTTGGTGTCCTCCTAGTGCTCACCTCGATCATGGTAGTGCCATCCTCCTCTTCTATTCTCCAAGCCCAATTGAAGCTTTGCACAGCTTCAATTTCTCAAGGTTTACAACCTTAGTCAACATGTCAGCCAGATTCTCCGATCCCAAAATCTTTTCCAGCCTTAAGATCTTCTCCTCCAAGAGATGCCTGATGTAGTGAAACCTCAGTTCAATATGCTTCGTCCTAGAATGAAACGCCGGATTCCTAGCCAAGTGTATTGCACTCTGACTTTCACTGTAGAGAACGTTACCACTTCGCGTCTTCCCAAGTTCACCCAAGAAGTTCTACAACCATACCATCTCTTTACTCGCCTCTGTCACTGCCACATATTCTGCTTCTGCAGTCGACTGAGCCACGATCTTCTGCAATTTAGAAGCCCAGGAGATTGCCGTACCACCCAATGTGAACACATAACCCGTAGTACTTCTCCTCTTGTCAAGATCGCTTGATGCCAAATCCGCATCAACATAACCCGCTAACACGACCTCCTTGCTTGAGAAACACAGAGCCTTACTAGCAGTACCCTTCAAGTAACGCAGGATCCATTTAACCGCTTCCCAATATTGCTTTCCTAGATTGCCCATAAACCGGCTGATTACTCCCACCGCATGTGCAATGTCCGGCCTTGTACACACCATTGCATACATGAGACTCCCCACTGCTGAAGCATATGGAGTTCTCTCCATCTTGTCACGCTCCTCCTTGCCCATAGGCGAGTCTTTCTCGGATAGCTTGAAGTGTAAACCCAATGGTGTCCCTGTTTGGCTTCGCCTCTTCCATACAAAATCTTGCCAAGACTTTCTCAACGTATTCTGCTTGTGAAAGAACCAACTTACCCGACTCCCTATCCCGGTCAATCCGCATGCCCAAGATTTTTCTGGCCTCTCCCAAATCCTTCATCTCGAACCGTTCTGACAATTGAGCCTTCAGTCTGTTTACCTCTCTACTGCTAGAGCCCGCTATTAGCATGTCATCCACATATAATAGCAAGATTATGTACCCATTGTCCGTGTTCTTGAAGTAGAAACAATGATCCGCCTCACATCTGATAAAATCAATGTCATGCATAAACCCATCAAACTTTCTGTACCACTGCCTAGGAGCTTGTTTAAGGCCATACAAGCTCTTAGTCAATCTGCAAACTAGCTCCTCGCTACCCTTTGACAAGTAACCCTCTGGCTGTACCATGTAAATTTCTTCCTCCAAGTCCCCATGAAGGAAGGCTGTCTTCACATCCATCTGTTCAAGCAACAAGTTGTCTGCCACTACTATCCCCAGAACCATTCTGATACTGGTCATCTTCACAACCGGAGTGAATACCTCGGTGTAGTCAATACCATACTTTTGCTGAAACCCTTTTACAACCAATCTTGCCTTGTAACGCTTACTGTCGTTTGCTTCCTCCTTGATCCTGTAAACCCACTTGTTATGCAGTGCCTTCTTCCCCTTAGGTAGTTCAGTCAACTCCCAAGTTTTGTTGGCCTTCAATGAGTCCATCTCATCATCCATCGCAGCTTTCCACTTATTACAAAGTGAACTACGAACAGCCTCCGCATAACATTCCGGTTCCCCATTATCTGTCAACAGCAAATAATAATTGGAACAGGAATTGAGACGATTTCCAACACTGCAAGCTGCTATTGCTGCAGCAGCTGGTTATTGTAATTTGTATAAATGAGGTAGATTTACATTACAATAACCTTCTTGGAATAGAACGGATCACTTTGTGATCCCGTGATTATCGTTTACAATAAATGCTCTTTTAGTAATGCTTTGAACATGCTGAATCTCTGATTATCTTCTGGCTACGTATTTTGGATCTTGAGTTACGTAATGGGTTCTTATATGTTACAGGGTAAACAATTGGGGGAGTTGCTAGATGAAGATCCGACATTGATGGAGAAGAGACTACAAATAGCACAAAGGCTTGAACTGTACAAGGCGGCAAGGGATGAGATTGATTCAGTATCATGGGCTCGATGATTCATGGAGCGAACCACCAGGCTCTTGTTGGTGGTCAGTAATTGACATCCTAGATTCTCTTATTAGTATTTACTATTTTTGTAGATTTAAGCATTACTTTGAGTTAACTTGTCATGTGCTAAATTTTGTTGTATGCTGCGTCCCATTCTATTTGGAACATGTCGTGCTTTGGAAAGATAGTTCCGTTTGACTTGTGATGGTCAACGCATGTGAATTTTGACTAAACATTATTAATGTCAATCTAATCCTCCCAATAAATTTCTAAAAATTGTTATTGATAAATCACTTAATGATTAGATTGACATTAATATTTAGTCAAAGTTTAATTGAGTTTGACCATCAAAAGTAAAAAAAAAAAAAAGACTATCTTTTTAGGAGGGTGGGAGTATTATAGGGCCGATTGCATTTCGGTCGCCATACATTTTATACATGCTTGCAAATTAGTTTCCAATATTGTATTTTCAGTTGCCGATTTTATATTTTGTTGCAATTTGGTGTAAAAAATTGGAGCGTTAATTTATTAATGAAGGTTACTATGCTTCTAGTGATTTAGAGCCTTTGATAATGGAGCAATTGTTACTGCAGCTCTTTTTAATACTTACTATTTTTTTTAAGAAAACAAATTTAAATGAAAATGATAATAGTTTACTTTAAATAGTTTCATTCGTCATGTTTTTGCTATTTTACATTACGATTTATCAAATTTGATGTGATCTACTGCAAATACCTGACCATCTTCTTCAGAGTTTTTAGTGTTTAAATGTTAGGATATGCTTTATATTTTTTCTTTCTTATGTATTCATTTTGGTAGTTATGGACCTAGTTACACTTCATTGACTCTTATAAAATAATTGTAATTTTGTTTATAGCTATGTTGTGAAAGTATCCATATAATAAACTTCTTTGATTTTCGCAAAATAATAATAATAATAATAATAATAATAATAATATAAAACACATGGCCCCCCTTTATTTGACTTCCCCAAGACCAAAAAAAAAAAAAAAGAAGCTAAAACGACCCTACCAATCGCCATCATTTTCACTCTTGGCCACACCCTTTTTGCACTTTGCAGTTTGTTTGCAATTGGTTAAGTGGTGGATCCATAATTTTTTGAAATGGGGATGAATTATAATAAAGTGTTAATTTTTCTAAATCACGAGAAATGCAAAACATTATTTTTAATGGTAAAAGTATAAATTTTAAAAATATATTAATACTAGTTTGATAAATTTTGAAAAGTGAAGGGGGGCACCTTGCCCCTTATTCAAAGGGGTAGGTCCACCCTGATTCGGTGTAACTGTGCCTTTATTTTGGTGAGTTCACTCTTTTTATATAAATTGAAATTTTTATTTTGCAAAAAGGGGCTTAGATAGTACAAACTTATTAATTTACCTTTCATTCAAAATTTATTTACAAAAATAGCACTAGTAATTTTTTAAGAACGCGGAGTTGGCCACCCCTTGGTTATTACTAGCCTCAGCCACTAGGTGGGGTGCTATGGAGTAGCCGAGTAGGGGTGGGTCACAGTGGGAAAAATGGAAGAGGGGTATTCAATTGGGGTATTAGGTAGGGTTAAATTATATCTGTCTCCCTCCAAAGTATTCATCAAATTCTATTTTCTTTTCAGTTTAAAAAATGAATTTGTTTGATGTTTAATTTTTAAATCGTATCGTTTTTATTCTCGGGTCAAGTCACGTAGGAAGGCAAAGTGAGATGATTTCAATATTAAAGTACCAACAAATTCACTTTTTAAATTGGAGTGCAAAATGAGATTTGATTGATACTTTGAATGGATAAATATCATTCGGCCTATTTCGATATTTTTGGAAACACAATTTTTTACGTGTGTAGATATTTTAATTGTGTAATACAAAAACGTAACAATAAAAACTCAAAACCAAAAGCGTCTCCCACGTTACTGACCGGGGTTCGATTACCCGGATACACATTCCGGCGACAATAGTTTTGACCTTTGAAAGACTCGGTAATGTAAATGTGATTGTAGATGTTGTTTCTTAATCTGTGTAATTTCTTATCATATGGTGCATATGAACACATTAAGGCTCCGTTTGTTTCGCATAAAACGATTCTCGAAAAATGATTTACTGTAAAATATTTTCTGAAAAATGAAAATGTTTTTCAAAAAATTATATAAACATGTTTTCGAATGTTTGGTAAGGAAAATATTTTTTGAAATATATTTTCATGTGTTTAATGAAAACAATTTTCGATAAAAACATAATTTTAGATAAGTTGAAAGAGATAGGGTAGGGTTGGGTAGGGTGATGGAGGTGTGGTGGTAGGGTAGGAGGTGGGGATTAGTAGGGGTGAGGTGGGTGGGTGGGTGTGGGGTAGGGTAGGAGTAGGATAGGGGTAGGATAGGGTGGTGGGGGAAATATAAGGGTAAGATGATGGTAGGCTAGGGTGGTGATAGGGTAGGGGTGGGGTAGGTGTGGGATAGGGTGGGTAGCCGAGAGTGTGGGGGGTGGGGTGGGGTGGGTGGCCGAGAGTAGGGGAGTGGGGTTGGATGGGAAAGTTGTTAAAAATAAATTAATTTAATTATGAGTAAAAAAAGTTTGATCATGGGAGGGGGTGGTGGTGGTGGGTGGGTGGGTGGGGGTGGTGAAGGTTGTTAAAAAATAATTTTAATATGAATAAAAAAAATTGCTTGGGAGTGGGGGAGTTGTTAAAATATAATTTTAAAATAAATAAAAAAATATTTTTTTAACCTTGAGGTGGTGGTGGTGGTGGGAGTGGGAAGTTGTTAAAAATAAATTTAAAATGATTAAATTTCTTTTGACCTGACGGGAGGAGGGGGTGGGGTGGGGAGTTGTTAAAAATAAATTTAAAATGATTTTTTTTTACCCGAGGGGGGAGGGCAGAGAGGCAGGGGGTGGTGGTGGTGAGTGGGGTGGGGTAGGGGGTGGGGGTAATGGAGGGAGAATTTTAAAATCTAATTTTAATATAAATAATTTTTTTATGAGGGGATGGTTAATGTGGGATGGGTATCGTGAGGGTATATGAAAAGTTAGATTTGTGTGTGTGAGGGTGTTATCATTTTTCGAAAAATGTTTTAATTAGAAAAAATTTGTAAGTTATTTTACTTTAGGTGTGTAAGTGGTTTGGTACAAACCGCGGTTTGGAACCGAACCAAACCAAACCACGCGGTTTAGTTCGATTTTCAAGCAATAATGGTTTAGTTCGGTTCCAAAAATTGTCAAACCATGTGGTTCGGTTTGGTGTGCGGTCTGGACCCCCAATTCGAGACCGCGAGATCGAACCACCTAACCGACCGATAAACTAAACCACCAAATCGTTCATTATTAACCGTAGATATGCATATATTTCATATTCACCTCACATTTAGATTTGAAAACATCTAATTCTATTAATGAGTTTTAGCCCATAACCCTTTTTTCTTTTGCTTAATCTTCCTATAATAATGTTAATTCACTTTTTATTACATACCATTACAAGTACTTAAATGACTTGTTATTATCATAAACATTGAAACACAATTTCATTTAAATTTTGAATCTCTTCTTTATGCTATGTATGGAAATTCAAACAAACATGACAATGAATTGTGTAGCCTGAAACCATGTTCTAATTAATGGTTTATGTCGTGTTCTATTTCATTGTTTGAATCGTGGTTTGAACTGTGGTTTAAACCGCGATTCGGACCGTAAAATCAAACTGCGTTTCGAACTAAACCGAACCAAACCATAGTGGTTTGGTTTGGTTTGAATTTTTTCATGGTTCGTTTCAGTTTGAGATTTTTCAAAACCGATAACTAGTGATTCGGTCCGTAAATTCGGTTAAAACGAACCAAACCGAACCATTTACACCCCTATTTTATTTAGAAAAGTGGGAAAAATATTTTTCGGAAAATATTTTCTCCATTTTCCGGTGCTTACCAAACACCGAAAAATGGGAAAAACGTTTTTCGTAAAATATTTTCCCCCAAACAAACAGAGCTTAAAGTACCTTTAGGCTCTGTCCATTCTACAGAAGATGATGATCAGCACATTGAGCCCGTTTTCAGATATTGGATTTGGTCAAATCAATGACCTTATTTTAATGAATCATGATTATCCTTTGTTATATATCTACATGTTTTCCTGTGTTTTTGAGACCTACAATGAACTATTATTTAAGATATATGCTATACAATGAACTATATTTAAAATACATATTTTTGTCCCAGAATATGTACTCCCTCCGTCCCGCTACAACTTGCACACTTTCCTCATTGGGCGTCCCATTACAAATTGCACACTTTCTAAAATGACAAAGAATCTTTACTATTACACCCACTAATTATCTCTTCTACTTTACTTTTATACTCACAACACCAATCAAATCACTATTTCCTATCCCACTTTCTCTCTCCAACCTCACTTTTCATACTCACAACATTTTCTCTACTAACTTTTTACTTAATTCCCGTACAAACAGTAACTGTGCAAGTTCTACAGGGACGGAGGGAGTATTTTTTTTGCAAAAAACTGTCCCTAAATGTTTTTTTACCAATTTCTTTTTCACAATTCATCTTATAATTGTAAAACTAAATGTTTAGAAAGCGAATAATAAGAACAATTTATGCATCTTTTCTATCAAATTTTATAAACAGTAAACTTTTATGAGAAATTGCAATGATTTATATTTGCCTACAGAAAAAATGAAAACAGTGTTGAAGCAGACAACCCTGATCTTCTCCATGTCTTCTTCTCTTCTCTCCTCTCCTCTAGAAGCTTCATGATTTCCCCCAATTTTCTAGGGTTTCTTGAAAGCCCTAGATTGAGCATCTCAGCTAGAATTTTCTTGAAGGAAAAGAGCCATGGAGATGGATATATCAAGGAGGAATCATGTGGAGATTTCTGGAGAGAAACTTCCAGACCTCCTTTCACCGACTTAGGAGCAGTATAAATAGGAAGTGGGTTATCCTCATATGAGCATTCACAGCAAAACGCAAAACACAGATTGTGAAATAAATTAGGCCGGTCTCTTGAGTTGGATAGAGTGTGGTGAGGTACATAGAGAGGTTACTATTCACTAAAGTGTATTTATAGTTGTGCTTAGAGTACTTGTACATTGTAATTGTACAAAGTGTTCAAGACTAATAATAATTGAAATATTATTATTACTTGTGGTTTGTGAATTCGGGTACCAAAATTCAACAATTTGGTATCAGAACGGTACGATCCGGAATCGTGGGAACCACTGCTGCAGGGACGTTACGAGTTCGGTGCGCTATCCGGGATAGTGAAGCAAGTTGGTCCGGGACCTCGCTTACTTGATAGCACGTGGGAGAAGTGTATCAAGTCACCATGACAGATATTATTCGCACAACTTCCGGCATGGAGAGACTGAATGAGTACAACTATCGTGATTGGCGAACATGTATGAAGTCCTACCTTAAAGGACAGGACTTATGGAACATTGTAGACGGCACGGAGACCTCACCGCCCGAGAACAACACGGAGCAGCTCCGCAAATGGGAAATTAAAGCAGGGAAGGCATTATATGAAATCAAGACGACCATCGACAAAAGTATGCTCGCACACATTGAAGATATTGAGGTGCCAAAAGAAGTGTGGGATGCTTTGGCTGCTCTCTTCTCAAAGAAAAATGCTGCCCGACTACAGCTCCTGGAAAGAGAGCTTATGAATACGTCACAAGGTACGTATTCAGTCAGTGACTATTTCTTTAAAATCAGAAACTTGTGCCGTGAAATAGAGCAATTGGATCCCACTTCAAAAATCGGAGAAGATCGGATGCGTAGAATAATAATCAATGGTCTAAACCCCGAATATTCTACGTTTATCACGACAATCCAAGGTTGGCCTGTACAACCGTCCTTAATAGATTTAGAAAATCTATTAGCCAACCAAGAAGCCCTTGCCAAGAAAATGGCGGGAGTATCATTAAAGAATACAGAAGAGGCACTTTTCAGCAACCGAAGAGGCCAACCACGAAAAAATAGTGGTACGTGGAAAAAACGTGAAGACAACAAAGAAAAGTCAAATGGGCAGCGTCAACGTAGTCACCAACCAGGGGAAGCTCAAGGACGCTCTCAGAAAGGGGGAGCTCAACAATTCCAAGGCTATAGATTTCGGCCACAAGGGAATAGACGTGATGGTGACGAGTGCTACAATTGTGGCAAGAAGGGCCACTTTGCTCAGGACTGTCGATCGAGGATAAGGTCGTTTGAAGGCAACGCAGTGACGTCAAGAGGTCATCAAGGGGATAACAGCGAGGAAGAGTGGGACCTAGAAGTGTCCTACGCAGTAGCAGATTCTTCTAGAAGCTTCTCAAACGACGAGAACGACTTTAATGTAGGGAAGGTGACAACTGCAAGTGCCATCATGGAGATTGAAGACCGAACACTTGCCGCAACTACTTAGAAGCTAGTCAACTACAACAAGGATTGGATTGTCGACTCTGGATGCTCTAACCACATGACGGGAGACCAGGAGAAGCTCAGTTGCATGTCTGAGTACAAGGGAGGTCGAGTTGTTGTGACAGCTAACAATTCGAGAATGCCAATAGCCCATATTGGCAAGACAAAGATCGTGCCACGATTTAGTTCTCATCAAGTCCAATTGCAGAACGTGTTTCACGTACCAGGCATGAAGAAGAATTTATTGTCTGTGTCTCAGTTGACGTCTCCATGAAATTACTTCGTGTTTGGACCAAAGGACGTGAAGGTTTATAGAGACTTAAGGATTGATAGCAAGCCGTTCATGGAAGGAAAAAGAGTGGAGTCTATTTACGTGATGTCAGCGGAGTCGGCATACGTAGATAAGACAAGGAAGAATGAGACTGCAGACTTGTGGCACGCACGGTTGGGGCATGTCATCTATCACACGCTGAGGAAAATGATGGTCGAGTCAACGTTAAAAGGGCTACCATATTTAGACATTCGGACAGATACAATTTGTGCTGGATGTCAATACGGTAAGGCACATCAGCTGCCTTATGATGAGTCAAAGTTCAGAGCCAAAGAACAGTTGGACCTGGTGCACTCAGATGTGTTTGGCCGAGTCAAGCAACCATCTTGTAGCGGCATGCGTTACATAGTGACGTTTATTGACGATTACTCAAGGTATGTTTGGGTTTATTTTATGAAAGAAAAATCTGAAACTCTGGCCAAGTTTAAAGAATTCAAGGAAAAAGTGGAAAATGAGATTGGAAGGAGCATACAGTGCCTGCGAACAGATAACGGTGGAGAATATATGTCGGAAGAATTTTCTCTATATCTTCGTGAGTGCAAGATTAGGCGACAACTGACGTGTCCAGGAACTCCACAACAGAACGGAGTAGCGGAAAGAAAGAACCGACATCTTGCAGAGACTTGTCGAAGTATGTTGCACGCCAAGAATGTTCCCGCACGATTTTGGGCTGAATGCATGAAGACTGCGGCACATGTAATAAATAGGCTGCCACAAGCAAGGTTGGGGTTTGTCTCTCCTTTCCAGAAACTATGGCACACCAAGCCTATGGTAAGTCATTTTCGAGTATTTGGTTGCGTGTGCTATGTCTTCGTACCGGATCACCTTCGATCGAAATTTGACAAGAAGGCTATAAGGTGCATATTCATTGGATACGACAATGAAAGAAAAGGATGGAAATGTTGTGACCCCACGTCAGGTCGTTACCATGTATCCAGAAATGTGGTGTTTGATGAAGCATCATCTTGGTGGTCACCTCAACAAGCAGCGCTTCCAGACTCGAAGGAGATAGAAGAAAAGTAGCAAGAAAAGTTCGTGGAGCAAACAAAGGAAGGAGAGTCGAGCAACCCGGAAGCTGTGAAAGTGCCGCCACTAGTTATTGAAGAGGAACAAGAGCCTACCTCTCCCATAGAATTTAATCAGCTGACATGTCAATGGAGCACCGGTGTTCACAGAAATCAAGAAGAACCGCCAAGTTCACAAGAAGGTTCTAGAGAAGGAAGTCCAGAAGCCCCACTACAACAACAATCTATAAGGAGATCTAACAGGCAACGAAGACCAAATCCTAAGTATGCAAATGCGGCACTTACAGAAGACAATAGCTTTAGAGAGCCTTCAACTTTTGAAGAGGCTGCTCAAAATATTGAATGGAGAAAGGCTATGGACGAGGAGATGGCAGCACTTAAGCAAAATGAGACATGGGATTTGGTTCCGAAACCCAAAGATGTAAAACCCATATCATGCAAGTGGGTTTACAAAGTAAAGACACGCCCTGATGGTTCGATCGAGAGATATAAAGCACGATTAGTAGCTCGTGGTTTCTCTCAACAATATGGACTAGACTATTATGAAACGTTTAGTCCCGTGGCGAAGCTCACCACTGTTCGTGTGCTACTAGCATTAGCCGCTAGCAAGTCATGGAAACTTTGGCAAATGGATGTCAAGAATGCCTTCTTACATGGGGAAGTTGATCGAGACATCTACATGGAGCAACCACAAGGATATGAACGGAAGGACCGATTGGAGTATGTGTGCAAATTAAAAAAGGCTCTATATGGACTAAAGCAGGCACCCAGAGCTTGGTACGGAAAGATTGCAGAGTTTCTAGTTCAAAGTGGATATGCGTTGGCACCGTCAGATTCAAGCTTGTTTGTCAAGTACTAACAAGGAAAACTAGCTATTGTGCTAGTTTATGTGGACGATTTAATCATCACGGGGGATGATATGGACGAAATTCAAAGGACAAGGGAGAACTTGTCTGTCCGATTTCAAATGAAAGAGCTTGGAGAGCTAAAACACTTTCTTGGGCTAGAAGTTGATCATGATGAAGGAGGTTTGTTCCTATGCCAGCAAAAGTATGCTAAAGATCTCCTACAAAGATATGGGATGCTTGATTGTAAACCAATCTCCACCCCATTAGAAGTCAATGCGAAGTTATGTGCCGAAGAAGGGAAAGATCTTGAAGATGGAACAATGTATCGGCAATTAGCAGGTAGTCTAATCTACCTAACCTTGATGAGATCAGACATCTCATTCGCAGTGGGAGTTGTTAGCCGATTTATGCAAAAGCCAAAGAAACCTCACTTGGAAGCTGTTAGAAGAATTCTGAGGTACGTTAAAGGCACTATTGACTATGGGCTTCTATATAAGAAAGGTGGAGCTTGCAAAGTGATAGGCTATTGTGATGCGGACTACGCCGGTGATCATGATACTCGACGCTCAACAACCGGGTATGTGTTCGGTCTTGGCTCAGGAGCAGTCACATGGTGTAGCAAAAGACAATCAATTGTGTCATTGTCAACCACTGAAGCGGAGTACAGATCTGCAGCAATGGCAGCTTAAGAAAGTACATGGTTGATGAAGTTACTGGATCTCCATCAACCAATCGATCATGCAGTCGAGCTACACTGTGATAACCAATCAGCTATTCGTCTAGCCGAAAATCCAGTATTTCATGCTCGGACGAAACATGTGGAAGTACACCACAATTTCATAAGGGAGAAAGTGCTACAAGGAAAGATACAAATGTTCCCAATCAAAACAGGGGACCAAATTGCAGATGTGTTCACTAAGAGTCTTAGTGCAAAGAAGTTCGAGGAGTTCAGAGAAAAACTAGGTATGACTACAAGGTCGAGAAGAGTCAGCGTTGAGGGGGAGTGTTGAAGCAGAAAACCCTGATCTTCTCCATGTCTTCTTCTCTTCTCTCCTCTCCTCTAGAAGCTTCATGATTTCCCCCAATTTTCTAGGGTTTCTTGAAAGCCCTAGATTGAGCATCTCAGCTATAATTTTCTTGAAGGAAAAGAGCCATGGAGATGGATATATCAAGGAGGAATCATGTGGAGATTTCTGGAGAGAAACTTCCAGACCTCCTTTCACCGACTTAGGAGCAGTATAAATAGGAAGTGGGTTATCCTCATTTGAGCATTCACAGCAAAACGCAAAACACAGATTGTGAAATAAATTAGGCAGGTCTCTTGAGTTGGGATAGAGTGTGGTGAGGTACATAGAGAGGTTACTATCCATTAAAGTGTATTTGTAGTTGTGCTTAGAGTGCTTGTACATTGTAATTGTACAAAGTGTTCAAGACTAATAACAATAGAAATATTATTATTACTTGTGGTTCGTGAATTCGGGTACCAAAATTCAACAAACAGACCTATATACATTTGATAGTTGAGGAGTGCAGGAGAAGAATCAAAATGAAAACAAACCTATATACATTCATGAGCCTCCCGATGGTGCGGATACAACTGCATAAGAATGAGAAGATAAATCAGAATTATACAATGAGTTTCCAAAGAAATTTGGCAAATTGACATTAACAAACAATTTTTTTTAGAAAATAGATGTTCTTTCATTTTGGGACATAGGTTTCTAGAAAATAAACATTTATTTTGGGATGGAGGGATTAAGAGTTTCCAAAGGAATGCATGAGAATTTCTTTCTTTTTTTGGTTGCATTGTGAAAATTGAAATTGAATTAATGGTGTTGTTACCTGAGCAGGAAAAGGGTACTCCACTAATTATTTAAAGCCCCCACAATGATTCACCATCAATCAATTATGATGAGGGGTATGGGGGCTATGCGGGCCCAATAATCTCCTCTGTCCTTGCTACACCTTTCTTTCATAAGTGGACTGTCATAGATTTTAAGATAGGAGAGCGTAGGAGGTAGCATATCGGGCAAAGACTGAAGCTTAGGACACTCCACGATGTAAAGCTCTTCAAGAGAGGTTAGGTTTTGAAGGCCGTCGGAAAGTGATTTCAGATTCCTGGGACCATATAATACAAGATACGTTAATGATGTAGGAAGCGGACTCCCCACATCCGAAAGGGAACCGACTTCTGGAAACTTTCCCACAAGTGTAAGGTGAGTGAGGGAAGTTGGGAGACTATGCCCCCACTCTGTTATGGGCCGCTTCACATCTCCGATTCTTAGCTTTTTTAGGTTAGGAGGCCATCCCCCATGAGGATAAGATTCCAGATTTTCACAACCGGTGATTCCTAATTCCTGAAGAGACTCCATATCATCTTCGCACAACAACAATGACTTGAGATTCTTGCAGTCATCAATATTAAAAACTCTCAGAGAAGGGGGCAAACATCTTTCTGGGATGGACACTATGCCTTCACATCTATCTATCCACAATTGAGTGAGATGAATGAAGCTAACTAAACACCCTTCCTGTAAGGGTTTAAGATTTGCCCATTCGCGGATGCAGATATTTTCAAGTGAGAACATGCTGTTGAGTAGCCACATCTTCTCTTTTGAATCCACCTCCTCTGGCTCCTCAAGATTCTCACAGTTATTAATATAGAGATCCTTCAAAGTAGACGGTAGCTTCTTGCCTGTTGGTAACGATGTCAAACATGGGCATTTAGAGATGGATAAAGTTTCAAGATTATGAAAGCCCTCCATCTCCTCATTGTTGCTGCTCCTGCTCCCCGTCATCACAATGGCCTCATTGTTTTCAGTTCTGGACACTAGTTGCTTTGTCGGTGGAAAGTAGTTCAGTTTCTTGCACCCATAGATGGTCAAGTACCTGAGGCTCTCACAACTATTCGGCATCTTCTCAAGGCTCTCACAACAATCTAACGTCATTCTTTCGAGATTATGTGGCAGCACTTGCTCTTTCTCTCCCAATGATACAAGTCCTCTACAATCATTTATCTCTAACACTTTTAGTTTGGTAAGAATAACAGAAGCAACTTCTTCTTGCCACAAATACTTCAGTTCCCCACAATCACCAACTTTTAGTTTTTCAAGTGCTCCGAATCTGCTAATAATTTCCTCATCTAGCCGACTTAAACCTGCAATTGCTCGAATTTTCAACGTCTTGACTGAGGCGATGTCAACCATACTTCTCAGTAATGAATCACTGCATTCATTTAACTTCAATACTCCAAGGGATGGAAACCTTGGAAGACAGACCTTGACCAATTGCCTGCATCCAACCATAGTTAGCTCGCCAAGCCGCGGGAAAGTTGCTTTAACATTTTTATGACCATTGATAAAGTTTGAAGACCATTCCTCCCAATTAATCATTCCCTCAAAGCTTAGAATTTCAAGTGAACGGAAAACACCAACTTCAGGTGAACCATCTCCATAGAACTCGGGACCCACAGCTTTCACTCCGTTCATGTCTTTAATGAATAATTCCCTGAGGGAGAGCAGATGTCCAAGGGACGGTAAAGCTGTACAATTTTTGCAGCCACTGAGCGTGAGGTGCACCATGCATGAGAAAGAGGGATCCCCAACCCAACTAGGAATACTTGTTCCCCCGTAGTATGCAATTTCAAGCCTTTTCAAGCCTTCTTGAGGCTCAAGTGTGCCAAGTACTTGTTTTTCAATGTCTTCATCTCGACAATCTTCAAAATTTCCATCCCATCTCAACTCCAAATTATCAAGACCCCCCTTACCCAATAAATTCGCCTCTCTTGCTTCTGTTGCACTACCAATGTTCTGCATCCCAAATATGGATAGTGTTCCTTTCAGATCTGATAGACCCTTCAACTCAGTCAGTTGAAACCTATTTCTTTCACCAATAACAACCTTTGTCAGCATACAAAGGTTACTTAACATACCAATACCGGAGGGCATCCATTTTAATTCTGGTGTATGAGCAATATCAAGATGGCGTAGATTAGTCAAGTCCCGGATCCTTGTGGGCAACTGAATCAGCTTATTACAACTTCGTAATAGTAGTGTTTGCAAATTGTGGAGTTCACAAACAGATTCAGGCAATTGAGTGATGTCTGTGTTGGACATATTAAGGTACCGCAGGTGCTTCAAACCCTCGATTGACCTCGGCAGCTCACATACCCTATACCCCCTTAATGACAGCACACGTAAGCATCTTAACCTGGGTAACAGGTCATTCAAAACCTTGTTGCTCATATAGGAATCTTCTGGAATTCCAACTTCTACAGGTAAAAAGGTACGTAAATGCGGAACTTCAGAATAAGGCATGAACTTTCTGAAAGTGCCATATTCCTGGCGAATGAAGGATGAGTGTCGCACCATTTCAGAAAAAACTTGATTTTTCCCATCCAACCGAAAGCATATTTTGCCAGCAACAAACAGGGATAAGTCGTTAATAAGGTCGTGCATCAGAAACCTTGATTTTTCTTCACTAGAGCATTGGAAGAAGGACCTAGATAACAGCTCATTAAAACACTCCAAGCCCAATTCTTCCATCGAAATGTTTTCTTCTGTTTGAGTGAGTAAACCTTCGGCCATCCATAGCAGAATAAGCTCGTCCTTGTCAAACTCATAATCCTTTGGGAAAATGGAACAGTAAACAAACAATGGCTTCAAATGAGGAGGGAGATGAAGATAGCTTAACCTTAGAGCTGGAAGTATGTCATTGCCCTGAGTGCTAAGATCCCAAATCTTGCTATTTAATACTTTCTTCCACTGTTCCAAGCTTGATTTAGTGCGGAGGACCCCTCCAAGTGACTTTGCCGCCAAAGGCAAACCTCCACATTTCTTTGCTATTGCCTCTCCAGTTTCTTTCAAAAGTGGATGCTTATCAAAATTTGGTTCTTGGAGCGCATGCCGGACTAGCAGAGATATACAATCATTGTCTTGTAGTGGCTTCAAATCGTAAGCTTCCATGGAACCCATTAATTTTGCGATTCCTCCAATGCGAGTGGTTACAATAATAGCACTTCCTGGGGCACCAACCAGAAAAGGGACCCGGAATTGATCCCATTTTGCATAGCTTTCATCCCACACATCGTCTAAAACAACCAGAAACTTTTTGTTGGATAGCTTCTCCTTTAGACGCACTTGAACACCATTCAAGTCCTTAAACTCTTCACTAGCCTCTGCCACTGAAGAATAAATTAGATTACTTATCTTCAAGAGATCAAAATCTTCGGAAATACATACCCACGCACGGTGATCAAAGTGGACCTTCACTTGCTCATCATTGTAGACGAGTTGAGCAAGAGTTGTTTTTCCAAGACCCCCCATCCCCAAAATGGGAATGACACATACATTGTGATTTCTCTTTCTTTCCTCGAGCAACAATTTGCAAATTGCAGCTTTTTCTTCTTCTCTGCCAAGAACATGAGACGCCTCAACGACTGAAGTTGTTGCACGAGATCCTTGCCCCACATAATCTGATCTCCCTCCAACACTCTTTGTCAACCCCAAAGCATTGTTTTGTTTCGTAAGATCATCCAATCTTGCAGTGATGTCATCTATTTTGCGGGACGCCCTTAAATCTAACATAATAGCACTAGGAGTATAGCCAGTGCAGCAAGAAGGGATGAGCTTCCGTACCTTGCTAGTGGAGCTATATTCAGGCTCCTTGCGAAGCGAAAGTTGAGTATTCAGCTCGTCCAGCATGTCATCCATATCATAAGCCAAATCCTGGAGCTCTTCCAGCCACAACTGAACAGAAGAATCGTTAAATTGTCTCTCCTCTGCATCACTGATTACTGCGCTGACCATCTTTAAGTCTTTGGTCCATTTCTTGATCTTGTCCTCAACACCCTTGATTCCAGGCAATTTTAATAGCTTCCCAGTTGCCAATTTCTGGAAAAGCACAGATATGAAAGCAGAGAGAAAGACTTCAGCGACAGCCATTGAATTTTTAATGAGAGAAAGAATGGAGGGGAAGGGCAATGAGATGGTGTAGAAGATTAGATGAGAAGAAGCTGATTAAATTCCAGTGACAGAAAAGTGGATTCTTTGAGAGTTTGGTGGTTGCCCACAACAGCTACTTCTAGGAAAAGGAGAAATTGCACATGAAGAAAAGAACAATAGTTTTGCTGTATAACACCTAAAAACGGATTCCACTACAAATTCAACACGTGTCGAATTCAACCCAAGACTCCAACCAAGGTTGAGCAGTAGATTACCTTTAGTTAAGTTGTTGGGTGACTCTCAATAATTGGTTGACAAAAGGAGGGTGTGTTCTGTATCCGAGGCGGGCGCCCCACCTGGGATGAGGCGGGCGCATGGGTGACCGAGACGGATGGCCTGGTTGCTGGACTTGAGGCGATCGCATGGCCTGGAGGATGGCGTGCGCCTCGGCGGCCGAAGCATGGCGTGCTTTTGGCCAAATTCCAAGCGGGCGCCTGGTTGTAGTGAGGCGGGCGCCTCGCGTCGTTCCAGGTGACGGGCTGGGCTTGGTTTTTGGCTGCAGTTTGTATTTTTGCCCTAGACATATAAATAGATCCTTTTGTCATTGTTCCTCCTTTATGCCTTTGATAGAGAGAGATAGAAACAAGCTAGGTATTCACCATTGAGAGATTGTGAGATTGTGTGATTGTATTTCGCATTGGTCATCTCCTTGTACTCTTGATTGATATAGTGGATTGTTCTTCATTGCCCGTGGTTTTTTACTCCTCTTGTTTTGAGGGGTTTTCCACGTAAATCTTTGTGTTCCTTGCTTGTTATTGTTTTCGTATTACTATTTCATATTTGTGTTCATCTTCGTATAGTAATTATAGGCCATTGTTTCCTAACAATTGGTATCAGAGCCTGGTTGAGAAGGGTCCTATATTGCTTGATTGATTGAAGATGTTTGGGAAGTATGAGATTGAAAAGTTCAATCGCAAGATTAACTTTGGCTATGGCAAGTAAAGATGCGAGCGATATTGGTGGGAAAGCAATGCGTCAAGGCTTTGCTAGGAAAGACAAAGAAACCGGAAAGCTTGACGGATGCACAGTTTGATGACATGGACGAGAAGGCTCTTTCTCTCATACAATTGAGTCTTAGCGATGAGGTATTGAAGGAGGATACTGCTGCAGGAATTTGGCTTAGGCTTGAATAATTGTACATGACCAAGAGCATTAGTAATCGCCTATTACTAATGAAGAAGCTCGAGGAATGCAAACTCAAACCCGGTGAGTCTCTTAAACGTCATCTTGATGAGTTTGACAGTTTGGTGTTAGATTTGGAAAACGTGGATGTTGAGATTGATGATGAGCAATTAGCCATTAAATTGCTTTGTTCTTTACCTTCGGAATACATGCACTTTCGCGAGACAGTTTTGTATGGCAAGGATGAGATCTCTTTGGAAGAGATCAAGACCGCTTTATTAAGTCGTGAGGTTATTGAGACGCACTTGACTTCTCCAAGTGCTGAATCTCAAGGTGAGGGTTTAATTGCTAAAGGCGGTAAGAGGACAGGGAAGGGATCGAATTCAAGGAATTCGGGTCAGTCAAGTTCAAGATTTAAAGATGTGATATGTCATGGTTGCAAGGAGAAGGGACACATTCGAAGATATTGTCCTAATCGAGGAAGTAAAAGGGAAGATGATACAATCGCTAAGGGCAAGGGTGAAGCTGGAGTGGTGCTTGAAGACACTAGTGATGACAGTGACTGTGATGCTCTTACTGCTTGTGATTCGGGCTCCAAAATTCGTGACAATTGGATTTTGGACTCGGGGTGTTCTTATCATATTAGTCCTAACAGGGCATGGTTCTGTTCCTATAAAACTATTACTGGTGGAACAGTTTTGATGGGGAACAATGCTGCTTGCAAGGTTGTCAGAATTGGGACTATTATGGTTAAGATGTTTGATGGGGTAGTCAGAAAGTTGCACAATGTCCGGCACGTTCCTGATTTGAAGAAAAACCTGATTTCCTTAGGTACTTTGGATAGTCTTGGATATAGCTGCACCATTGCTAATGGTGAACTATTGGATACTAAAGGTGAATTGGTTGCAGTGAAGGGAAAGAAGGTGGGAACATTGTATGAACTTCTTGGGTATACGGTTGTTGGGGATGTGTCTGTTGCAAAGGGATCTATGACTGAGGCGGAGACTACTCAGCTGTGGCACATGAGATTGGGTCACATCGGCTTGAAGGGAATGACTGAACTTTCGAAGCGCGGTTTATTGGATGGACAGAAGACAGTGCCTATGGAATTTTGTGAGCACTGCGTGCTTGGGAAACAAACAAAGGCAAGCTTCGGAAAGGGAGTACACACGTCTAAAGGTATTCTTGATTACATTCATTCTGATTTGTGGGGTCCTGCTAGAAAATTATCTAAGGGTGGTTCTTTTTACTTGTTGACTTTTGTTGATGATTATTCACGAAAGGTGGTTGTCTATTTCTTAAAACATAAGAATGATGTGCTTTTGAATCTTAAGCAGTGGAAAACCTTGGTTGAGAAATAGACAGGTAGACCTATAAAGAAACTGAGAACAGATAATGGCCTTGAGTTTGTCGAAAAGGAGATTACTGAATTTTGCAAAAATGAAGGTATTGGTCGACATAGAACTTGTGTTGGGAAACCACAACAGAATGGTGTTGCTGAAAGAATGAATCGCACTTTGTTAGAGAGGGCTCGGTGTTTGTTGTCACAAGCAGGTTTGGGTAAAGAATTTTGGGCGGAGGCGATTAGTATGACTGCTTACTTGGCTAATCGTTCTCCAAATTCTAGTATTGGGATAAAGACTCCGGTGGAGATGTGGTCAGGCTCTCCAGGAGATTACTCGAGATTGCGTATTTTTGGGTGTCCCGCATATGCTTATGTCAACAATGGAAATAAATTGGAGCCAAGAGCCAAAAAGTGTGTCTTTGTTGGCTATACTACTGGAGTGAAGGGATTTTGGTTATGGGATCCGGTTGTATCTAAGTTCCTGACGAGTAGAGATGTCACATTTAATGAATCTCTACTTCTCCATGAGAAAGATGGTTCTGCAGAACAGACACAGAAACAGGTGGAGCTAGATGGAGATGATAGGGTGGAACTTGACTTAGATGCGGATAACTTGTCTGATGAAGCACCTCCTACTGATGCTCCAATTCAGGAGGAGGAGACTACGGTGTAGGTGGAGACTACCAGTGATCGTGGTAGGGGTAAGAGGGATAAAAGACCTCCTGTTAGATATGGGTTTGAGGAGATGGTGGCTTATGCACTGTCTGCTGCTGAAACTGTTAATGTGCATGAACCAATCTCCTACAAGGGAGCTATGTCTTGTGAAGATTCTGCAAAGTGGTCGGTTGCTATGGAAGAAGAGATGGTATCTCTTGCGAAAAATCAAACATGGGAACTTGTGAGGCCTCCACCAAAGAAGAAGTTAGTCAGCTGCAAGTGGATCTACAAGTTCAAGGAAGCTTCGGGGATTGAGGAAGCAAGGTACAAAGCAAGGTTAGTTGCTCGTGGCTTCACTCAAGTAGAAGGGATAGACTACAATGAAATATTTTCACCGGTTGTTAGACACACATCAATTCGTACCTTGTTGAGCATTGTGGCGATGAAGGATCTTGAGCTTGAGCAGTTAGATGTGAAAACAGCGTTTTTACATGGGGAACTTGAGGAGGAGATCTACATGCGCCAACCTGAAGGGTTTGTGGTCGAGGGGAAGGAGGATCATGTCTGTCTGTTGAAAAGATCCTTGTATGGTTTGAAGCAGTCACCTCGACAATGGTATAAAAGGTTCGACACTTTTATGGTAACTCATGGTTTTGCTAGGAGCGATTTTGATAGCTGTGTCTACTTGAAGGGCTGTAGTGATGGCTCATTAATTTATCTTGTGTTATATGTCGATGATATGCTTGTAGCTGCAAAAGATATTAATGATGTCAACCAGGTGAAATTGATGTTGAAAGGGGAGTTTGAGATAAAAGATCTAGGTGTTGCGAGGAAGATTCTTGGCATGAAAATTGAACGAGATCGGAAAAAGGGACTACTTTACTTGTCTCAAGGAAAGTATGTACAGAGGGTCTTGGAGCGGTTCAATATGAAGGATGCCAAATCTGTGAGTACACCTTTAGCTTCGCACTTTCGGTTGTCGTCTTTAGATTGTCCCAAGTCTAAAGATGGGGAAGACTATATGTCACGTGTTCCATATTCGAATGCTGTGGGGTGTATTATGTATGCAATGGTTTGTACTCGTCCTGATATTGCTCAAGCAGTGAGCATAGTAAGTCGATACATGGGGAATCCGGGTAAAGAGCATTGGAATGCTGTCAAGTGGATTCTTAGATACTTGTGTGGTGCACCAGATTTATGCATTGTCTATGGTAGGAATCGTGATGGTTTTGTTGGGCATGTTGATTCAGATTGGGGAGGTAATCTTGATGACAGAAAATCTATAACGGGGTATGTGTTTTGTCTTGGTGGTTCCGCTATTAATTGGAATTTGGATTGCAGGAAGTCACAGCGTTGTCTACTGCTGAGGCTGAGTATATGGCTATAACAGAGGCTGTCAAGGAAGCCAAATGGCTTGGTGGCTTGGTTCGTGAACTTGGTATGGTTCAAGGTGCTCCTGAGGTTTTCAGTGATAGCTAAAGCGTTATCTGTTTGGCAAAGAATCAGAATTCTTTTCATAGGAGAACGAAGCACATTGATATTAAGTATCACTTTGTGAGGACTTCAATTGCAAGTGGTGAAGTCGTTCCAGGTGACGGGCTGGGCTTGATTTTTTGCTGCAAGTGGTGAAGTCGTTCAATCAGATCGCTCATTGGGCGGGCACCAGTGTTGGCATTTTTCATTGGTTTTTGCTTTGCCTCCCGTGCAAATAGGGACATGAGAGGGGCACCTGTGGAAGCTTGTAGGCGCCTTCATTGCTCTGCCTCCCCGTTAACTGGTGGGCCCCTTGGCAGATGAAGAGACAACGCGTGACAGATACGGAGGGTACGTTTCAGCCATCCAAGAGGCGCAATAAATGCCAACCGCTTAATTTTCGAAATTTCAAATGTTTGGCGTCGGTTCAGGGTTCGAGGGGAATGGTTTGTGGGCTAATTAATACTGGTCGACCCGTATAGGTAGGCCTTATAAATACAAACCCTTCAACCCACAGTACCCCTTTACCGTTTTCAAGCCTTCAAATTGCTAGAGAGAGAAATTTTGTGTTGCTTCTTACTTAGCGCCTTCTTCTTCCTTTTCCAAATCCGTAAGTAATTTTGTGCTTTAAACTCCTTTTCCCTCTCTATTTCTACTTTCTTCTAGACAACAATAACGACCCGTGAGTTTGGTCCCGTTCGTCTAGTGGAACTAGGAGATGGGAATACCCCAGACCTGTTTGCGGTTTGCAAAAAGTCAGGAGGAATATATAGGAAGGTGGCCTTTGGGTGGTTGAGGATATCCTTGGACTGTTTTCGTTACTTCTGTGAGAAATACCAGTGGGGGGCCTTTTGTCTCACCCCGGTTGTGGGAGGCCAAGAAAAAGTTGATTGTGAATGGTGACCTTTTGGTGTTGGGGGATACTCATAGATTAAGAAGTTTTGTGATGGGGGGTTCTGTGCAGGTTTCCCCGCGAGAGAGATCAGGCATTGAACGCCGCTGAACTGGTGAAGAGAGCGATTCGCAATCCCCGAGTGATAACTAACTGGGAGAGAGTGGAACTTATAGACCTTGACCAAATAGACAAGTACCAGTGCCTGGCCGCAGAAGATACGAGTGCTCCCCTAGACGTTGAGCCTTTGAACACAATTCACCCCGAGGTCCAGACCGAGGCCCCTGATGTGCCCGTGGTGGACGTGAGTAGTGATGACGGTGATGAGGTGGAGATGGAGGTGGACGGAGGCGAGGAGGATGAACCAGAGGTGGAGACCTCAAAGGGGTCATCTTCTAGTCTCTCTGGCTTTCAAAGCGCAGAGACAGTAGATGACACCCGCTAGGAGGGAGACCGCATGGCCCCGGGCACATCCCAGAAGGCCACGAGGATTGTGGATGCCTTCGGGGAGGATTCCGGGGACGAGGCCCCTGTCCGCGGCAAGAGACCTGCTGTTGAGGCCAATCCTGGTCGAGGCAAGAAAAAGAAAGGCAAAGAGGTGGCCTCCGTTGACTGGGAGCAGGAGATCTATACCACTTATGGCGTTGACCCCAATGCCTTTCGTGTCCGCCCTCTTCAGGAAGTGGAGATGAAGAAGGGAAAACTGAGACCGGAGACGGTAGCTGATGTCCGCGAGGATAATAGGGCTTGTATATTCTATAGGGTCCAGTTCGAGAATGGACTGAGGCTTCCACTTGACCCTTTCATCAATAAATTCCTCAACTTTACCCGCTGTCTCCCTATGAACCTGACCCCAAATACTATTAGAGCCCTGGTTTCTTTCATAGCCATCTGCAGGTTATTCGGTTTTGAACCCACCCTCAATGGGCTCTATGCCTTCTATCAAAATCAGATAACCAACGAAAACCTTGGCCTGAAGGCAAAGAACAATTCTCCCCGCACCTTCTCTGCCCCAACAAATAAATTTGACCAGTGGAACCAGAAGAACATCTTGGTCATTGAGTCTAGATTTGGGTGGTCCTTTGCCAAACCTTCTAGCCCGATTCCTCTTAGGATCGCTGCTACTGCCTACCCTGACCCTGATGCGTCCGAGGACCTCCAGGTTGCTCTAGCCCTCTTTCTGGCCCAGATTGTGACCGAGAAGAAGGAGCAACCAGTTTTCGATGTGAGCGCGATAATAGGCGATGAGCCCCTGCTGATCTACACCGGGGTGGTCCCCAGAGGGAAAGTCTTCCCTATGCTCCTAGGGTAGCCATTTTACCCCAGCTTCGTGACCCTGACTGGAGGGTTCATAGATTTTTTGCATTTGAGGCTGACTGTAAGACTTGCTTGCTGGGCGCGGAATGTGAGCCTCCGGAGTTGATTGGTCTCTATTCTTCTTGAGAACTGCCTTTGATTGCTTTTGATTTTTTGAAAACTTCCGTCTAATAAACTATTTTTCCTTTCAGAGTAGATCCAGCCGAATATCTCGGAGATGAGTGGTAAGCCTAACCCCCAGCAACTGAAGGCTAGGAAGCTAGCCAACGAGGAGAGGGAAGCTGCGGCGAGACAAGCTGCTCTGGGGAAGACTCTGCCCAAGGGTGCCATTCCCCACGTCGTTGACCGGAAGACCGGCATTATCCTGGCCACGGGTAGGGGGATCCCTCAGACCAAGGACCTGCCTCTGCCACCACCTCCACCTAGAGGAGGACCTCTACCCTCCTCTCGCGGCCCCAGTCCTTCTGCTGAGCGCACCATCTCCACCGGACACTCAGATCATTCCCGAAAGAGATCTGCCTCTGACGATGCTGCGAGCAAGGATAGGCAGCAGAAAACTCATAAGGGGGCGGAGATAACACATGCCCAAGCCTCCACTGGCTCCGGCTCCGCTCCCCCTTCCAATAAAGGGAGGACCGTCTGCTCGGCCTCCTACCCCGTGGTTCCCAATGAACTGCGGGATCCGACCAAGAGTCTGAAGGAGAAGATTGAGAAGGTCCCCGAGATCAAAGGGGTAGATCCATACTACCGCGGAGGCTACAACTCCGTGATTGGGCAAGGAGCATTGAATAGGCTCTATGCCCCTGACTTTTATACGAGTGTAGTCTCCAAGATGAATTCTGCTGCCCTGTCCGGGGATATGGGCTTGATGGCCATTGAGGTAACACCTTTCCTGATATTGAATCACTTCTTCTTATGACCGCACATTGCTAACTGTGTTTGTTTCTGCTCGCAGATGGCCAACAAGTCTATGAGGATGAGGGAGATTAATAACGAGCAGGCCGTCCTTCTGTCCGATCATACCAAGGCTTATACTAAAAAGTCAAAGCTTTTGGCCAAGGCTGAGGAGCAGATGAATGCTCTGAAGGTCTCTCTGTCTGAGAAGGAGGGAGACTTGAAGACTTTCATGGATCGCCTGGATAAGGCGAATAAGGATGTGGAAAAGTATATGGGGCAGCGGGATGAACTCCGCGGGCATAAGACCCAGCTCGAGAAGAGGAATGAAGAGCTTGCGGTCAAGCTGGAAGCTGCCCAGAAGATAGTGAAGACCTTGGAGGAGTCTGTGGACAAGCTGTCCGATCAACTGCTTCCACTGAGGCAATTTGAGTTGGAGAGGGAAACCATTCTGGAGGCTGCTCGCAAGGAGGCTGTGGAGCGGTACCAAAATTCTAAGGAGTACAAGGAGAAGGTTCTGGACGAATCTTTCATTCAGTACGAGCTCGGCCTATCGACGCAGCTAAGGAACTTTGCTGCTACGGGCAAGTTCTCTGCGGAGCAATTGGCCATTATTGGCTCTTTGATCTCCACAGACGATCTCTGCCTGCCCGGGCACGCACTGGTCCCTCTGGCTACGGATGAGATAGCCAATCTAGAGCTCGCAGCGGCCTCTTCCTTGCCTCCTGTGGCCGCGGTCACTGCTTCCGGTCTCAGGAATCAACTGGATAAGCTGAGGTTTGGTGCCCAAGGTCTTTCATTCGAAGCCGCTGTTGCTAGCTTGTTTCCCAATGGTCCTGCAATCAGTGATGTATTTCCACCTCGGCCAGCTCCAGCTCCAGCTTCCACTGAGCCCACTACTGATCTTGCTACAACTGCTAATCTCCCTTTTCCTACACCAGACTCTAAGGCGGCCAAGGAGATTGCCACAACTGATCCAAGGACTCTACTCCTTTAGCTTAGGATTTTATTTTTTCTTCTTTTTGTAAATAGTTTTGTAGGATTTTGTAACCGTTTTTATCTATCTATGAGAAGTATTTTTCAATCATTCTTGCTTTGTCTTTATTTTAGGCTGTTTCAAGTTTTTGCAATGTATTCTTGCTCTTCCTTTTTTCAGCTTTTCAGACTTGGAATGACTGTTTTGGACTCAATTCCGCGGTCAGGGGCATAGTAGGCCTTCTGGTAGCATTTTATGAGTTTTCCTAACCCTTTATTCAAAATCACTTGGATCTCTTATGAGAGTCAGCCCTTTTCACTATGATCGCGTTTGTTGTGGCCTTGGACAATTTTGAGGTCTTGACCTCATTTTGTCTATTTGTCTTTTAAAACTTCTTTGATCACTCCCTTCCACTTACACTTATTTAGATTTTTTAGATCCGTGGTGTAATTTTAAAAGTGCCAAGGCAAGCTACTTTCATTGGGCATGCAGATTGTGGCCGTGAGGCAATATTCCACGCAACAGTAGGTAGGGGCATATTGGCCCTTTAACCTACCGGCATCTGTATCCACTATTGGTGGTTCACGCGGTCTGACTCTTTGGAGTCTTGTGGCGATCATGTAACGGGCTCATTTGTTGTCCAATGTACATACAGGCATACGAGTAACGGCCAACTAAGGCCTTCGCGCATTTAGTGGGTTCGAACTTTGGCCTTTGTCCCCACTTGCATCTATATCCACTTATTCTTGGTAGTTCACGCGGACAGGATAGAGAATCTTGTCCGCGATTGAGTACGGGCTTAATGGCATTTGTACCCATATAGGCGTTCGATCGTAATGGATCTTTGTGCATCAGTAGGTAGGGGCTCTTATGTTGGCCCTTTAACCTACTGGCATCCGCTTGGGGGCATCCACTTTAGCTTTTGAAGCTGGTGGGAATATTGCTTCAACAGTTTTTTAACACTAATTTTGCACAAAAAATTGATTCAATACTCATACATTTACTGCCTCTATCATCCTCTTACAAAGACTTTAAAAGAAATACTTTCTAAGGTGATCGCTATTCCATGCGTTCTTGAGGTCTTTTCCTTACTTTGTCCGCAATCTGTAGGTACCCTCCTTGATTATTTGGGTAACTTCGTACGGACCTTCCCATTTCGGGGAGAGTTTGTGGAAACCAGCTTGGGTCCCTTGTACCTCAACGTTTCTGAGTACCCAATCTCCAACTGAAAAACTTCTCCTATTCACTCTCTTATCATGATGCTTCTTCGCCTTTTGCTTCTAGTTCACCATTTTTTCGTTTGCTCGTATTCTCTTTTCTTTGAGATCGTCCAGGTCATACCTTCTGTTTGCCTCATTTTGAGACTCATCGAAGTATGTGACTCTGTACGAGGGTAGGGCTACCTCAACTGGAGCCATTGCCTCTGAACCATACCTGAGCGAGAAAGGAGTTTCGCCCGTTGAATTTCTGATCGTCATGCGTACAACCCATAGCGCGGTCTGGAGCTCGTCCAACCATCGTCCTCCTCGTCCTTCCAAAATTTTCTTTAGGGCTATCAGGACTAACTTGTTTGCGGCCTCAGCTTGGTCGTTCCCTTGGGGATAAGCAACTGCGGACTAGCGGTGTTGTACTTTCATTCTCTCACATTAAGCTGTGAATTTTGTAGAGAACTGAGTGCCATTGTCCGAAATTATTGCTCGGGGAACCCAAAATCTGCACCAGATGTGATCGTGGACGAAATTTATTACATTTTCCTCGGAGATGTGGCTAAGGCCTTTGCCTCTGTCCAATTGGTAAAATAGTCCACGGCCACCACGGCGTACTTAATGCCTCCTTGAGCAGTTGGGAACGGTCCAATTAGATCAATCCCCCACGTATCAAACGGCCACGATGGTACAACCAAAGTCTGCTCTGTTGATAGTAGTCTAGGAATGTCCGCAAACCGTTGGCATTTGTCACACTTTCTTACGTACTCCTGTGCATCTCTCCTCATCGTAGGCCAATAAAATCCTTGAAATTTAATTTTGTCTGAGAGAATGAGAGCACCGGGATGTCCGCCACAAACTCCTTCATGGACCTCATAGAGCAAATTGGTGACCATGTGAGTTTTGACGCATCTTAGCAAAGGCTTGGTAAATGATCGTCAAAATAATACTCCGTCCAGGACGAGGTATTTTGCGGACACCTTGCCAATGGTTCTAGCCTTTGCTGGATCCTCGGGGAGGGCTTGCTTCTCGATGTAATCCTTGATCCCATCTACCCAGTCCCTTACTTGATCCTCAATATTGTTTATCTGAATCCGATCTATAGCAGGTCTTTCTGTGAACTCTATCTGGCAATCCGTCTCTAAGTCTATGACTTCTTGATCGGTTATTCTGGAGAGGAGGTCAGCCTATGTGTTGTCCTCTCTCATCACTTGGTTCAGCTCATAGTATGTGAAATTTTTGATAAGGGTTTTTGCTAGACCGCAGTACTGAGTTAGCACTGGGTTGATCGTGTCATACTCCCCGTTAATTTGATTTACTATGAGCTGAGAGTCACTATTGATCTCAATATTCTAAACTCCCAAGTCTCTGGCCAATTCCATGTCTGCTATAATCGCTTCATACTCAGCCTGATTGTTTGAAGCTTCGAATTTGAATCTCAAGGCTCTTTTGAATTTCTCCCCGCAGGGTGCGATCAAGAGTATGCCCGGCTATCAAGTCTTCCAACCGGTCTATGCGAGGAAAAGGGAAGCAATCTTTGGGGCATGCTTTGTTGAGATCCGTGAAGTCAATGCACATCCTCCATTTATCATTGGTCTCTTTTACCATGACCACGTTTGCTAGCCACTTGGGGTAAGATATCTCCTTAATTATGAATGTACGCTCGCCGAAAAAATAAAATAATTTTAGGAGTCGCCACGCCGTTTTAAAGGAAACATTGAAAACCTTTTTGAAAGAGAAAATGGGTTCTGGGGTCAGGTTATGTGTTGGGAAGAACCGAGAGTTCACCCAACACGCCTCGTCTGTAGATGAGTCTTTCTATGTTCAACATTCAAAACATTCAAATGTGTGTGCAAAATGTGTGTGACAAGATATATGATAAAATGCATAGAAGTGCTTTGTTTTATTGCTCAACTCAAGAATTACAACTTGTGAGCCTTTTACTGTGGGAGGCCACATCCCACTTACAACGAGGAACAACTTACAACTGAAATGGATCAGCTGCAGAATGGTTACATGTGTCGCGTGACACAGGACCTTGGATGGTCAGTTGTGTCGCGTGACACACCATAACAATTTGCAGAGATCTTACAAAGCTGAGATATCAGAGATCAACACAGTCACTTAAAATGAGTGTGAACATTGAGGATTCACACCCTGCTCTGAGTGACAAGAGAATTAGACGAAAAAATTATAGCTGAAATGGTAATCTCTGCAGAGTGGCTAGTTATGTCGCACTACACAGGACTGATGAGGTCTGTTGTGTCGCGTGACATAACATTGCCTTCTGCAGAGACTTAACAATTGAGAAACAGACTCAACAAATACCAATTCAAATCAATTTAGAACAACAAAACAACTTAGGATAGCACGAATCAGCAACATATTGACCAAGGGAGTGTGGATATGGGGAGATCCACCCTCCCTTGATGAACAAGCAATGAAATATGATTCAATTAAACCATGAACATCAATTATACTAAGCCAAACAAATTAAACAGAGAGATGGCAGTTGGGACTTGATAATTGAAGGCGGATGGAGCCTAATTATCAAGTCCAAGGAACAAATTCCAATGAAACAAACACAATGGCAAATATGAGAGAGATGGAGAGAGGGATTCGTTACCCTTGTAGTCCACGATCTCTACACCAAGTTAGGTGTATAGAGCTTCGATTCAGCTGCTAGGATGAGATTCGGATCTCATATTGGAGTGCTTGGCTTGGATCTTCAGTTGGTGAGTGAAGTATGGAGGTAGATGTGTGAATTGGATGTGGGAGAGGTTGAATTGGGAGGAATTGGTTGGTGTTGTGTGTGTTTTGGGAGAGAGGTTGGTTTCTGACGTAAATTTGGCAGAGTGACCTTAGGAGGTGGAAAAAGGATCCAAATATGAGAGGGGGAGGGCTCTATTTATAGCTGCAGATGAGGGCTTGTTCTGTCGCACGACCTTCTGTATCAACTTTCCATGGCTCGAGTTGTCGCGCGACTTAAGCAAGCCATAACCGTTTTTGGGCGCCAACAACTGGTTCTAGAACAATCTAAGCTAATTCCTTAAAGGTCCAAAGCCAATAATTCCTTGTAGGTCCTTTCTTAGCGAGAAACTTATAAAAATCTCCGAAAGTCTCGGAATGGACCAAGAATTTACCAAAACGCCCCTAGTGCAATTTTATCATATTAAAATGCACCTAAAAGGGTCGCAAATTGGATTGGCGTACTTACAGAGCCCCTCGGCAACGTCACTTATGGAAGAAGTGAGGTTGTCGATAAAAGAAGACCCAATCCCAATGAGTGGCTGGGGATATGGCGGATGGCTGGACAATGATTGATGAGATCGGATGGCTGGACCTTTGGAGAAAGGATTCCTATGTATCCCAGGAGGGAATCAAGCCGGTAGTAGTTCGAAGAAGTGACTATTGGGTGAAGGAAAACAGGGCAAAAGGGTAGAAATATGCTTTCATACCTTTGTTGTGCTTACCTGTAGCTGATGATGATTGACCGTCCGACAAAGGGCATTTGTTGATGATAGATCTCCGTCCAACACGGGATATTGAGGATGATCTTCCGTCCAACACGGGCATTTGGTGATGATCTTCCGTCCAACACGGGCAAGAATGATGATCTTCCGTCCAACACGGGGTATTGACGATAATTCTCCGTCCAACACGGGATTTGATAATGATCTGCCGTCCAACACGGGATATTGATGATGAATCTCCATCCGACATGGGATATTGATGATGAGACTTCCGTCCAACACGGGAATTGATGATGAATCACCGTCCGACACGGGATATTGATGATGAGACTTCCATCCAACACGAGAATTGATGATGAATCACCGTCCGACACGGGATATTGATGATGAGACTTCCGTCCAACACGGGCATTGATGAAGAATCACTGTTCGATATGGGATATTGATGATGAGACTTCCGTCCAACACGGGCATTGATGATGAATCACCATCCGACACGGGATATTAATGATGAGACTTCCGTCCCACACGGGAACTGATAATGAAACCTCCGTCCAACACGGGAATTGATGATGAAACCTCCGTCCAACATGGGAATTGATGAATAATCTTCGTCCAACACGGGAATTGATAATGAACTTCCGTCCAACACGGAAATTGATGATGAAACCTCCGTCCAACATGAGAATCTGATAATGAACTTCCGTCTAACACGAGAATTGATGATAAGCATGCCAGACGAACTTTGTTGATGATTCTGCCTAGCGGAACTGGCTTTTGATGATGATTTGCCGAAGCTGATGAGCACTATTGCTTGGAGATTGGGGCAAGTTCTCTTTTAGATGATGCTGATGAATCCGAAGATAATAAGTCTGATGAAGATGATGAGGGCAGAACATGCCAACTGCAGGATTTGGAATCCTTGTCCAGATTGTGATCTGAGGAGCAATCCCCATGATCAGATTATGATCACTTGATTATTGTACCCTGTGGGGGGAAAGCACAACACTCTAGGAAATTTGCAATTATTGTTAAATTTATGCATTATTAGCTTTTATTGCACGAGTCCACCTCGGCTGGGGATGGAAAAGAAGTGAGGATTTTGTCTGGCTTGATGAAGCTGATATGTGTATGTAGCAGTGATGCTATGATGGATTTATGATGGAATGACTGTGTATTTATGATGGGGTGAACCCTCTCCCATGAGGTGGGGAAATATATGAATGGTGATTGAGGAATGTATGGATGACAAGGTGCAGGCTAGGCAAGTCAGGGACGCTCCCGGAAGTGCAGATTGCAGCAGATTGATTTGTTACTGATAAGAACAAGGTATGTCGCGCGGCCCGAGATGGCAAGCAGTATAGGAAGTGCAGAGAATACCCTAACTTTGAAGAGATGATTAGGTGGAGCCCCAGTTCTTGATGAGGTGACCATGGTGAAGCCCCAGTTGATAATGCAAAGCAAACCCGAAGGGAATCTGGTATGAGAGAACAGCTTGACAAAGCCCCAGCTTGGAGAGATCCAATGCGGCCCTATAGAGTCATCTTGTGGCCAAGGAGGCAACCATCTTTCCGGACCTTAGTCAATCAGTCACTGGACAAGACTCGGAAATGTTTACGTGCAGGGGCACATCTTTTTAGAAGTGGAATGAATCCCGATTTTATGACACTCGCTTTTGGGTTTGACTCTTTTGGGAGAGTATAAGCATCACAAGGTGTGGAAAAGTGTATGGAAGCCCCTGCTAACAGAAAGACAGTGTTTGGCTCTATTTTCCTATGATGGAGAAAAAGAAGACTTGTCGAGGCACTTGAAAACTTGTCTTATTCGTGATGATCACAAGGCTGCTAAAAACCCTTTATTGATGTTCGGGTTACTCAAACATTAATCCAGATATGAACAAATATTTTGATTAATCACAAAGAGAGAACCAACTGATATCGAGAATCAAATTTGGAAAGATGGAAATAGGATTTGTGTATAGGGACGGCCCTTGATGAGACCGGATTTTCTGAGATTTGTTTGTGATTTCGACCGGATCAATTATGGTTGCCTACGTTCCCCTCCTGGCGAGGAGCTCAGGTCGCCGTAGTTCGGGCTTATCCCGATTGAAAGGAATGCGAACATTCGCGATTTTGAGGACTTTTGAGGATTTTTCTGAGAATTGGAGAATTGAAGAACATGTCCCCTTGGAGTGTCAATGAAAGATACGGATGCGCAGCCCCAGTGGGGCATCCACAGGAAGTGTTTGCGGAGAAGAAATGAAATATGCTCACATGAAGTGTCAAATGAATGGATTGAATTTGCACAATCTGTGATTGATGATCTTTCGAACCGAGATGGATTAGGTTCCAATCTAAGAAAGCAATGAAGCATTAATTTGATTTAAATCTCGAAGATGTTGGAATGAAACTGCTATCCGGTAGGAACTGTAGCTGGGTTTCAGGGCTTCGATCGGCCATCGGGTAATTTGGGAAATGGATGACCTCTTAAGATGAGAGGTCGGATGGGCTTTTTGCTGACTGAACCTCTAAAGATGAGAGGTTGGCTTTCAAGTTTTTTTTTTGGGATTTCTACGGCGAAGAGATTGATTGCCTCTAAGAATGAGAGGTCAAATTTTGACTTTGGCCAAAGGGAAGGGTAATGGTAATGGGAATATCCTCTAAAAGCGAGAGGATGGTTTGGGATTGGTTTCGGTAATAGGGATATCCTCTGGCTTGGGATTGGTTTTGGTAATGGGGATATCCTCTAAAAGCGAGAGGATGGCTTGGGATTGGTTGGAAGGTGTTGGTAAGAGGAAGTCCAAGCTATTGATAACTTTTGCGAACTTGTGAGGATTCGGGCTCCTTTTGAACATTGGAGAGCTTCTTGAGAAGTCGGGGACTCTTGTTCAGTTGTGAGGATCTAAAGTCCTTCTTTTGATAAGCCTCTTGAGAAGTTGAGGATTCTTGCTGAATTGTGAGGATCTAAAGTCCTTCTTTTGATAAGCCTCTTGAGAAGTTGATGATTCTTGCTGAATTGTAAGGATCTAAAGTCCTTCTTTTGATAAGCCTCTTGAGAAGTTGAAGATTCTTTTTGTCCTTCCTTCATAACTTGAGTATTTTGCGCACCGCCGACTCTCGAAGCTAACTTCTTGGCATTGCTTGGACTTCTTTCAGCAAGGAGCAAAGATGAAGGCTAGACGGGGTTTCAAAATACGCCGATCTTGAAATGAAAGGGTATTGTTTAGTAAGGGTGAGGTAATGGGTTTCCTATGGTGAATTCTTCAACCGCAATCCCTACCGGATGATCTAAACGAGATTAAGTCTTCATTGCTTGCTTAAGCTTACTTGAGGAAGATTCATGCAAATTCATTGGACAACGAGATAATGAGGATGATGAAAGGGATGTGAGCATATGAGGTGCGAGATGGGGAGTTGATAAGCCCTAATTTGAGAATGATATCAGTCGATTTTCTCACTCTGATCAATTTAAATATTAATCATTTCAATAGATTAGTAATTGAGCAGCACAAGTGATCATTTAGAATAAAACCATTTCAATTGAGTGTAATGTGGGTGTGCAAGTGATGTCTCGAGTCTAGCAAGAAGAGAAATAAAGATTTTTATTATTGTAAAGCAAAACTGGTCCAACTTGGACTTGACAGACTTGACGACAACGTAAAGGACACTCTAGAACATATGATGCTGACTGACTGACTTCTCTGCTTCGAAAGGGAGGGCTTCTGGGCTTCTACCGATATCACGGACGAGGATTGGTGACAACAATGGGGCGAGCCTTCTCAACTTTGCCCTCATCGACAAGTTTCTGGATGAGCAATTTCAGGGGAGTGCAATCATTGGTGTCATGACCGGGATAGTGATGGTATCAGCAGTATTTGCTATGATCCAAGTCCGGATTGGGTTTGGCAGGGTTTTAATTCTCGAGGGGTTTGATCATCCCAGACTTAACCAAGCCAATAAATGCCTCTTCAGTGGTCATACCCAGATCATCGTACTTCATCCTTTAACGGAATCTCCCGCTGCTTTGACCAGTGCTTCCTCTCTGAAGGTTATTGATACCATTGTCTCTTGGGACCCGGGAAATCGGATTGACCATCTTGGAACCACAACCACTAACATTGCCGGCTCTGGCATTCGAGGTAAGATTGAAGAGTCGATTCCCGCTACGAGCTCCCATGCCTACCATTTCCCTCAAATCGGGATACCAACCACTTTCGATAGCTTCACGGAGAACTGGCTTCACACATGACAAAAAGATGTCTTTCTGATCTTGCAATGGGATAGGCTCAGAAAGCTCGTTCAACTTAGCGTTCCACATCCTGTAGAACTCGGTGATTGATTCATCATGTTTCTGGATCGTTCCATTCAAGGTTCCCACGGTACTTTTCAAGAAAGGCCTCAGTGGTCTGACTCCAAGTAGATCGAGCTTCTGGCTTAAGAGTTAGAAACCATGTCAAGGCGGGTCCTTTGAGTGTGAGATGAAAGTGCTGAGCCATAAACTCGGGAGTGCAACCCATTGCTCCCATTGTCATCACATATGTATCCACATGGGTTTTCGGACATGCCGAGCCATCAAATTGTATTTTGAGCATCTTGAACTTGTAAGGGAGAGGCTCTACTTGCCTTGGATCAGCAACTTTAAGTCCACTTGACCCTACAGTCAACCTGTCAATTTGCTGCTGCATCTGTTTTAACAACGCGGTCACCTCTGGGGTCATCCCTGGAAGCTGAGGGATAGAGGGAGCAGCGGTTGAAGAAAGCTCAAAACTGGTTGATTGGAAGAGAGGCGGCTGAACTGACCCAGATGCTGGAGCTGGCAAATGATTAAATTGACCGGTTGGGGAATTCTGATTCTGCGGAAAAACACCAGCAGGCATGTAAGGAGTTGACCCCGGATGTTTCATAGATGATGAGCCAAATCCAAAAGCTGAACCCGTCAAAGGCTGAGACTGATATCCCTGAGATTGAGGCTGGCTGGCCGGAAACTGCAGAAATCCATCTTGGCTGAACTGATTCCCGGAGTAAGGGTGATGACTCTGATATTGAGGGTTACCCTAGAAGTGAGGACCATGAAACTGACCTTGTTGATACTGAGGACCCGGAGACAACCCGCCCTGACTGTTCGGAAGCTGGGACCCAAATTGGCTTAGAGGCACAGAAGCATTGGGAATTGGTGAAGGGGTCAAATCATGGAAGATCGGCTGTGGTCCACCAAAACCAACTTGAGAGTTCACCGGCAGCCCTTGATTCTGAGCATAACTGAACTGTGCACCTTGAGTCTGAGGCTGAGACATTGGGAAAAGAGTGTTGCCTTGTGCATCCACATTCATCCCATAAATTTGAGAAACGGAAAGAGATGTAGCACCATAGGTAGGATGAAAAGGGAGAGAAACATTCTCGGCTCCTAGATCAGTGTCATTAGCCTCGGTAATTTCTTCATAAGACCCATCTGCACGACGAATCACAGCAATACCCCGGACACGCATGGACTCCACAAAACGAGCGTGAGCTTCTTCTTCCCGAGCTTTGGCATTCTGAACAAACAAGTGAGATTCACGCTCCCTAGCTAGAGCGGCTTCCAGAGTAGCCTTCATCTCTTCCATGGACAGATCATGTATGTCTTGTTGGCTCATAGCGGACGAATCCCCAGATTGAGTAATCATACCCTTCTCTGCACTAGACATCTCTGAAATTGAATCGGATGCAAACTCTGCTGAATCTGCGACTGCCTCACAGACGTAAACCAGATGAGCACCGGGAATCGGATCGCTCACCCAACTTGCCATAACTGGAGAGGAGAGAGCGAGTATAAGGCGGAGGATAGAGAACTTTGAGATGGTATGGGAGAGGGAGGAGCAGGAAAGGAGATGGACTCATGCAACATCTTATTAATTTTCAAGTAGAAATAATGTCTTTTAAATCCTGGGAACGGTTGGAAAAGGGGGAAACCTTTATTTACGCAATCTAGACCTCGGGGAAACCTAGGGACACATCATCCAAAAATACACCAAATGTATTGATTAAAAATTAATAATAGGCTATAATACCTAAATAAAAACCGAAGCATTTATGGGACGGACGAGCAATCCCAATTTCTGGAGAAATTTGGGCAGCATGACGGGTATTCCTGAAGAATTTCAAGGAAAAATCCAGCATGACCTCTCGTCGGTGCACGTTGACAAAGCGACATGATCTCTCGTTAGAACATGTCGTGAGAGCGACATGTCCCTACGTGAAACCATGTTGTGTTGGCAACATGCCCACACGTACTAGGTTTTAGGGTAGGTACGAAGGTCTATTAAAAATTTTGAAACAATTCATTTTAGTGTATTTGAAAATGGCGTGTCAAAACCAACCGTTGGGTAAGATTTAAAGTGTGGCGCCACCTATGATGCGCTAGGGGGATAGGTTTGATTTCAGGCGCTCAAGCGTAGGCGAATTTCATGGCCGTCCGCGATGCCGTCAATCGCACCCGAGGGTTCTAGATCTATGTGATGTAGTGTGCGAATGACTAGATTCCTTTATTTATGAAAATGATTTTTTTTTATTATTTTTTTTATTTGGAAAAGAGGTGAGAAAAGGAAAACAACACACACACATCCAACCCCACAGAGTATAATAATCAAAGCATCACAATTTTGATCACACGGATTGCCTGCAATCGCAGCTGAACTGGAAACCAAAACCTGCAGAGTGGCCACTTCTGTCGCGTGACACAGGACAGCTAAGGCATGTTCTGTCGCGTGACAGAGGAAGCCATTTCCAGAATTCTGAATAACAAGCCAAAACCAGCCCCAGCCTCCAAGCTCAATGCAATATCTCAGCCCCAAGCATCAGCACACCAAAGAAAAAAAAATACAACGAGGAAGAGGAACAAAGCAAAGCAATAAAATGCATTTATACACATATGATGTCACAAACAATGCACACACAAATGAATGAAATGAATGTTGAACAAGCACGAAAGTTTAACCCACTTTTGAAAAACAAGTTTCAAGTCCCCAGCGGAGTCGCCACTGAATGTACGCTCGCCGAAAAACTAAAATAATTTTAGGAGTCGCCACGCCGTTTTAAAGGAAACATTGAAAACCTTTTTGAAAGAAAAAATGGGTTTGGGGGTCAGGTTACGTGTTGGGAAGAACCGAGAGTTCACCCAACACGCCTCGTCTGTAGACGAGTCTTTCTATGTTCAACATTCAAAATATTCAAACGTGTGTGCAAAATGTGTGTGACAAGATATATGATAAAATGCATAGAAGTGCTTTGTTTTATTGCTCAACTCAAGAATTACAACTTGTGAGCCCTTTACTGTGGGAGGCCACATCCCACTTACAACGAGGAACAACTTACAACTGAAATGGATCAGCTGCAGAATGGTTACATGTGTCGCGTGACACAGGACCTTGGATGGTCAGTTGTGTCGCGTGACACACCATAACAATTTGCAGAGATCTTACAAAGCTGAGATATCAGAGATCAACACAGTCACTTAAAATGAGTGTGAACATTGAGGATTCACACCCTGCTCTGAGTGACAAGAGAATTAGACGAACAAATTACAGCTAAAATGGTAATCTCTGCAGAGTGGCTAGTGTAAGTACCCAAATCCGGATTGTCAAAATCCGTTAAAAGTTAACCGAAATCCGTTAACTGGCCCGCTCCAGGTTAACCGGAACACGTTAAGTTCCCCGTTGCCAAGCCAACGAGACGTCCCGGGACTGCCTCGTGCATCCCGACGTCGAAACGTACTTAACACACGTCATCGCACGTAAAAGTATGGCTTACCCTGAAAAACGCACTTTCCGGCACTTTCCGGGGGCGTTTCGGACATTTTCCGGACTATTATTTTAAAAAGGACAAAACCGGGACCCTGGCACGAACTCCCACAAAGCCTGGTGAGTCATGGGACACGTGGCTTGCATGCCACAGCCCTCTAGTCACCTTTCAATCAAATTCAGAGTGAAAAGACAAAAATACCCCTGGTGTGCAGTCTCAGTCCGGCCGGACTCATTTGCAGGAAATCTGGAATTGCCAGCAAGCCCCTCCAATTTCCAAAGTTTCACAAAACCCCCTGGATTTCAGGCTCAGTCCGTCCGGACTCATGCTGAAATTTCACCTATAAATACCAAGGCTGTCAAAGCTATTTACAACAACAAAATTACTCTCCAAATTCACCATAGCCATGGTCCAAACCTGTTTCACCCCTTCCCGAGCTCCCGTTTCGTCTCGATTCACGTGAAACCTCCGTATTTCGATCAAATACGCCCCTCACCACCTTAAAACACCATCCCAAACCACTTTCCGTATCCCGTATACACCCCCCGAGCTAAAGGAGTCGACCCTAGCCATAGGTATAACTCCCTCTCCCTAATCTCTCATTCTGCCTCGGTTTACGCGCCAGTCGCTATAACCGTTTCGGACGACATCTTTGAAATGTAGATGCCTCCGTCTAACGGGGTCCGATACGTTTTAGCCCCTAGATCCTCTTCTCTTCCCGTAAGAGAAGTAATCTCGGGTTAAAACGGCGTTCCGGCCCCGTTCCATTTAAATTTCTGTCATTTACAATTTCGGATCGATCGATCCGTCAAACGTCATTTAAATTTCTGTCTTTTACAATTCCGGACCGTTTGATCCGTCGAACGTCATTTACATTTCATGCAACTTTACAATTCCGAGTCGTTTGGCTCGTCGATCATCATTTACAATTTCGGATCGTTTGATTCCGTTGATACCGCACTTTAAATACTGTCATTTACAAAGTCCGACCCATTTGGATCGTGATAGTATTTACTTTTCAAAGTCCGAGTCGCAACCCGATTCGTTGATTGCAAATCATTTAATACGTTTTTCCCGTAAAATCGTTAACAATGTAATGCCCGGTTCAAAACCGGAGTTCGACCTTCGAACTCTCTTTCAAAACGCGCGAAGTGACGTTTGGCATCCAAACGCTCATCTTCAAACTTAAAAGCCGACTTTTGACATTCAAAATCATTTAATACGTTTTTCCCGTAAAATCGTTAATAATGACACGCCCGGTTCAAAACCGGAGTTCGACCTTCGAACTCTCTTTCAAAATGCGCGAAATGACGTTTGACATCCAAACGCTCATCTTCAAACTCAAAATCCGACGTTTGACATTCAAACGCTCTTTTCTTAAAAGTCAACATTTGACACTTAAGATAAACAGTTAAAATCAGCATTCGCGCCACTTTTCCTAAAACTTCAAAACCAACGTTTGTCATTCAAACGCTCGTCTTTTCAAACAAGATCACCTAATCAATGTTTGACATTCAAACCGAGATTAAGCTTGTCATTCAAGCCCCCCCCCCCCATTTCAAAATGCAAACACACACACACACACGCACACGTTTTCGAGAAAGGTAGAAAGACTCGTCATACGAGGCATTTCGGGTGATCTCGTAATACTCTTCCCGAAACGTAATGTGACCTCCGAACCTAACAATCTCTGGTACCAAATAGTTTTTTACTCGTTTTTGCTACCAATAAAAACGACTCCCCGTTTTCAAAAAAGCCTTTTCCTAAGTTTTTGCTGCCAATAAAAACAACACCTTTTCAACCAATAGCCGTTTCTCAACGTTTGGGCTCAAAATACAAAAATCGCATGGCGACTCCTCTCCCTTCCCGAAAAGCGAGGTCTCAGACACCAACCCTCCCCGAAAGACAACCTCGTTTCGCGTCCGCGCGAAATCCCGGGTAATTTCAGTTGGCGACTCCGCTGGGGACTTGGATACTTTTTTCAAAACTACCGTTGTTTTCAAAAAAGCCTTCCGTGGGTCAAACTTTCATTTACCCTTCCTCGTTTTCGTGTGCGTGTGTTACTTTAAACCTCGAACGGTTTTTTCAAAAAGCATTACATTGTCGTCTTTTCAAAATCATACCATGTTTGTGCATCCCCATTCATGTTTGATTTTCATGTTATCTTTTGAACTGCGCATCAAAATTCTTTAAGACACATTCTGAAAAATCTTTGTTTTACTCAGAAAAAGAATTTTAGTGACCACACACTACTCGCACTTGCTGCCTCGGTACACCGCACTTCACGTGCACTTTCTGCCTCGGTACACTGCACACTACAACCTGTAACCCGGGATGACCATTCAGTTGTACCTCGGTTGGTCTGCCAGACACCTTTCGAGGGTGCACGGGGTTGTCCCAAACAGCCCATCCTAGCCCGTGTAAGCCATGCACTCTTTGTGTCACACTTCGTCCAAGACCCCGGTTGGTTTTTGGCTTAGTTCGTGTCATAAAGCCTAAGTGTATTTTTTACGCCGGGTTTCGCCACGAGTCAAGCTCGAGAGATTGAGATGGAAGGTCGTTCCCGACCCGAAGCCTTGAGCTTTTCAAAGTTGACTTTGACACGGAGCTCTGCCGAAAAATATACCCGAAGGTTCAATGTGACACCGTGTCACCAAACCCTCACCGTATGCTCCGTGCCAGCCACAACTTAGCCAACGCCAAAGCTAAGGCCCCTCGCACAAGCGAGTCAGGAGAGGTCATACCGAAATTTTGGCACGATCCCCGCCTTAACTTAAGGACGTTGACTTTGACTGTGGCCCGTGCGTCACATACGTTGGAAGTTTGCGTGATCAGCTAGCCTTAAGTTCACTTTTCCTTTTGTAGGTGGAACTCGCTTGCCTTATAGGACCTCGCTCGGGATTGTCCATCCCGAGAAAGATGATCTACAAATGGAAACGAGGGGCTTATAAGCGTAGTGACGAGATCCACTGACTAGAGCTCTAGGGTTAGTTGCGAAAAAGAAGACACGCTCTTTTCCAACCGATTAGGACTCTGAGAAAACGCGTTTTAAGTAAACATTAATCGGTAACTCCATATTGCACAAGCCCGAAACCTTGAGCCAAATACCCCTTTCCGAAGCCTAAATCCTTCCTTTCGTTCCCTGCAGCGAGCAAAAAGTGGTTCAGATTTTCGGGTCAACGCCGCCGTAATCACGATTACGGCCGGCGTCGACAGCTTCTTTGGTTCCCTCGGTTCCTCACGAATATCCGACATGTCTAGCTCACCGAGAAATCGTGACGGGAAGGACCCCGCCACCGGTAATGTATATGACTTTGGAAGAAGCCATCCGGGCTTGTGAGGTTCACAAGAGGCGTAAAGAAGATTAGCAAAATTTCGTGTTACGCCTTCGAATGAGCGAGGTATAGCAGCCTATCCCTCGGTCGAGATGGTACTTTCGTCCCGGTCGAGGATGACGATTCCCCAAAACCAGCTCCTCAAACCTTCAACCAGTTCCTCCCCGCAAACTTACGGATGCCTTCGAACCAAGGAAACAAACCTGACCTAGGCTTCACGTTGCCACCTCTCGTGGCAACCCCGTCATATTTGGCCAAAGCCGTGCTACTCCCATCACTCAATACCACCAACCGCACCGCTGGACCATCTCGCATGCATGTCAATATCCTTCAATACCCTCCTGGGTTCATCCCATTACCTATACACGAATCCCAAAACACCGGGGACAAACCCCGATACAGTTCAGAAAAGGCCCCCATATATTCGCATATATCAAGCCTTCCACCTCCAATCACTACCGCTCACGTGGTAGCACCCGGCGCCGAGCCTCACAAACCACCACTGACCCAACCTTAGCCTGGATGGTCGAACGGATGAAAGACCCGAAAGCCACCATGAGCAGCTCAAAGCAGAAACGCTCAAACTACGTATCCGGGAATGGTCACGCCTCTCCCTGCCAAGTTTAGAATGCCGAAGATGGACCGATTCGACGGAACCGAATGTCCTTAAACGCATGTCGACACCTACGTTCTCGTCATGAGAGCGAAAGGAGCAACCCTCCAGCAAATGGCCGACCACTTCCAGCATACGCTCAAGAGTTCAGCGTTACGATGGTTTCTAAGGGTCAAGCCTACGGATCGCCACACCTGGGATCAGATCAGTAACATCTTCCTGGAATGGTACAGATCCAATCTAGAGTGGGAAACGAGTCGTGAGGACTTAATCACCACTGAGCAGAAAACGGATGAAAGCGTCGGAGAATTCTACAAGAGGTGGAGTTGGAAACTCTCTGAAATCATGGAGCCACTCTCCAAGGATGAACAGATGCGGATCTTAAAGTCCTGCTTAAGACCGTCCATCAGAACTCTCATCAGTCATCATTTCTTCCCAGATCTCCGGGCCATGGTCAATGCCGGCTCACAGTTTGAGAAGGACCTCAAGGAAAATTTGGCTACTGCACAGCCATACAGATACCGATCAGCAGTTGAATTCAATCCCGCACCGGCCCCCGATAAAGGGAAAGATACGTCTGTCAATTATATCCATCAGGGATAGCAATCGGGCAATGTAAACCCGGACCCCACAAAGCAACAATTCCACTGTATGTACCGCCATACACTTCGACAAGTTTGACATGCTGCTAAGCAAGATGCTGGAAGGGTTAATCAAGGAAGGTCTCCTTAAACCAGTTGCAAATTACAAACCCAAGAATCCCGTAGTCAACGCTGACAAGAGCAAGTACTGCGCCTTCCATCAGTATCACGGCCATACCACCGACAACTGCGTGGGGTTACGATACGAAATCCAGAACTTGATAGAGGAATGAAAATTCGAGCGTCCCCGTGGACCCAATACAGTCGGAAATCCTTTCCCAAACAACAACAGTGTGAATGTCATTAAATGGGTGCCCAAGAAGATTGCCGCAGAGCCAGTTCCTCCGCCTCTTCCAGCCGGGTCCTCATCAAATGTCCACATCAGCTACGATGTTTGTGACTGCTCCACATGCTTGGAGTACGAGTCCCAAGACATGGTCAGGAGCAATCCTCCGAGAAAACAGAAGAAGAAGTCCTCTCAACAGAAACTGAGAGAAAGATATGAAGCGTGAGACACCAAATGGGTACACTCGGAGAGCCATCCGGGAGGTTCGACTACTATGTACTCTACTCCACCAGCCCTCCCTTCCTCCAGCCATGCGGCTTTAGAGCAGACGGGGGTGGGAAAGCCGAAAATTCCCGCCGACACCGTAGTTCGACCTTGGGACACCGGAATACCTCGCATCTTGGTAATCTTATCGCGCCGAAGCCTAACCCCCCGCAGGATCAGCCAAGGTTCAATTTGTCCAGCTTCCGAGCGCGGACCGGTAAAGGAAGATCAAACTCAGCTTGGCACTCGCACTCGATCAACGTGCTAACCAAGGGCGGCAACCGCCACAAACAGCCTCAACACAATCCCGAGGCTCCTGTAAAGGCTTTACCTCGCAAGAGGAAGACAGGAAACGGATGGCTTGATGACTCTCCTTCTCCGGATAGAGACCAGATCTACGATTCCCGACTGTATGGCAGTATGATCACTTTCTGTGACGAAGACCTACCGAGAGATGCCTTGGGGCACAACGAAGCTCTGTACATCACTCTCAAGCTCAACACCATATCACTCCCCGAAGTACTGGTGGACAACGAGTCAGCCGTTAACGTCCTCCCTCTCAGCATGATGCGAGCCCTACGCATCAATGAAAGCCACTTGATTCCATCAACCCGGACTATCCAGGCCTACGACAGCACATCTCTTCCCATCCTGGGGACGGTGACTCTGGAGCTCTGGTTCGAAACCCAAATGGTGCCAGCAAAATTCCACGTGATGGACATTCCATCCGAATTCACAGCTCTATTGGGATGCCATTGGCTACATCACATGAAAGCCATAGCTTCCACTCTCCATCAGTGCGTTAAGTTCATCAACCGGCAGGGAGATCTTGAAGTCATCAGAGGGGACAGTTTCCTCATAGGAAATGAAGCCGAGATAGCAGCCCAAGCGTGCTCAGCCTGTGCACCGAGGCTACCTCCTTCAAATTAACCAAGGGACTACCGGGCAAATCTCATCGAATCCCTCGTAGTCCGGAGATGCTAACTATGTCAACGTACTCGAGCAAAGTGCACTCGAAGCGCCCAATACATCAAGTTCAACTGTCGTTTCCAACATTTGGAGGCATACTGGAAAGAAACACTGAGCACCGCCATGGTACGGGCACATAAACCCCCTGTCTCTGATCAGAGATTTGTCAGCATTCTTCAAGCCAACTCTCTGGCCCCGCCAGGCGAAGAGATTTTCGTGATAAAGGTCAACAAGCACCATCATACTCGTCTTGAATGTATGGACGTCGTATGGGATGTCCTCCACGAGGAACTATCCGCTGAGCCCCTTTTCTCCGGCGAAGGGCACAATGTTTTCCTAGCAGCTCCAGCAGCGCAACAGGACGCAAGGCGTCCTTACGTTTGGGTTGAGCCGTTAGATGACGACGAATCAGGACTCTCGGGAGTCGAGGACGCGGCATATCCGCAGGCAGATCTCTGCATTCACATGCTCAGTTTCAAGGACGGCACCCGTTCCGATCAGGTCACCTACGACCAGGGCTCCAACACCATGGAAATTGTCAAGCTCAACGTCCAGTACAGGCAGCTATCCGACAATTGGAAGCAACTAGTTGACACGACAAAGAACCCCTCTGATCAAGTTACTGACGACGACTTCGTCAACATCATCTATTCCAGATATCCCGATGATACCAGGGATCCGGTCCTTATCATCAGATTTTGCAACGCCAAAGTTACCCTTGACGATTGCCTGCTCATGGTAAATGAGGCCCTGGCTAACCGAGCTCAGAGCTCGTCATCACTTCCGACTACCAGCCCCAGTGGCAACCGGCCCGTGCCGTCAGTCAAGCTTAAAGCCACAAGCGCCGCCAAGGCCAACAGCGAAGGAGACAAAGCTCCTCACCCCGCTACAAATCAGATCAACCTCGGGAACGCTTCTGGCAGCCACCCCGAAAACATCTGTGAAGGTCTTCCCCGCAAGACAGAGTCAGCTTCCGACGTCGGGAATGACCACCTCAGCATCAACATGCTCCAGTTCGATTCTGCTCCCAGTCGTCACGGCTACGAATTCAGACATCCCGCCAGCAAACTGCTAGCTCTGATAGACTTGGCTATCCAGCGGGATCACGAGACTATCAACATCGCAGAATTCAACACCCCCGTGTGTTCAATCAAGCAGATATGGGCGAACTTCTTGGTAACCGAGATCAAGGAAGGCCGCATGGAATGTCCTAGCCCGACTTCCTTTGTCAACATAATCCAAGTGTTTCCACCGTTCGGGGATTTGGATGTGATCACAGTTCTAGACACTAGTCAGACGGCGCGCACCTATGGAGACTGTTTAGCTCTGGCAAGGAAAGCCCTCATGGAACTAGCCGCTCAAGAGAACCGTCTCTGGGATGAAAACCAAGCTCAAAAGACCCACAGGGACCAAGCCCTTAAAGTGTCACAAGCAACTTCAGATAGAAAGCTAGAGGCCACTCTAGACCAGTTCGACCTCAGGGGTTTTGCTCACGGCAACTTCCTCGATTACCGTCTGTTCTCATCCAACCCCCTCTGCCAAACGAGGGTGGTCAACGGTCCCGATGACTTAGGAGATGGAACGGCACAGCAGAATGAATACCAGTGCTTATCTCCCCGAGGAAAGCAAGTTCTCTGTGAAAGCGACGACGAAGACGATGAAACCATTCTCTTCCAAGCCGGGCATGAGGTCAACAAAACCGGAATCCGAAGGGTCCTAGGAGGATGGAAACGGATCATTTCCGCACTTAAACTAAAAGGCCAACTGAGAAAGGAAGGTCTATTAAAAAACAAGAGAAAGATGGAAATTCATCTCCAGCAACTACTCAGGGAGATTCCACAGACTGCGGCATTCGTTTACAGAAACGATCAACTGGGACAGCAACCAGTTACATGGGTAGATGTTCGGGAAGCCGTGTACTCACCTTCCGATATACCCGCCACTCAGATAAAGCAGAAAGGAAAGCTCTCCCCGATGGAGGTTTACCTAGACTGCCGCGCGCAGTTCAAGGAAGCATTGGCTATTCTCACATGGGACAGAATCCGTAAAGCTGTCGAAGCTTCTGAGAACATATCTACGATCAATGAATTGAGGGAAGACATGTGGCCCTACGCTACGAGGAGTCCTCCTCTAACTATGGCTCAACTTAGAGCGGCCTGTTCAGAAGGGACCAAGCCTGATGTCAGCGTTCTAACCCGATCGGGTCAAATCCATGCATTACCACCTAAGGCCACCAAAAAGCCGACGGAGCTGTAACCGCAACCCGGCCAGCCCGAAGACGCAAGTTCCCGAAAGAGGACCCGATCCTCACTCGGCTCAAGCAGAACCCGGGCGAACATTTCCCTTTGGTCCCCGCTCACATCTTCATATCCTCACAAGCTCAAGCTAGAGGAAAGTCTCGGCCCGTACCATGGTCCCCGTGGACGCAACCCCGCACGAAGTCATTCGATGATCGGCAACATCCACTACGGCAACATTATCACCTTCACGCATTTGGACCTTCCAAAATTTGGGGCCGATCACAATGAACCGCTCTACATCACACCAGGCTGACGAGCGTCGCCTTCCCGCGTGTTGGTAGACGGAGGTTTCTAAATGAATGTCTTGCCCGCCAAGATGATGGACTCGCTAACATCAAGCCTACGGATCCGAAGCCTTCACCCACACTGTCAAGGCCTATGACTCTACTTCCCGTACGTTCTCGGGGTTGCTACTCTTAATATCCGGGTTCGGCAAGCGGATGATCCCCACCGAATTCCAAGTGTTGGACATTCCAATCACTTTCACAGCCATCATGGGGCATCCCTGGTTGCATCAAATCAATGGCGTGGCATCCACCCTTCACCAGTGCCTCAAGTTCACGTAAGGCAACGAGCTAACCACAGTCTACGGCGACAGCGTCACCACCGAGGGGACCAGCACCAACGACATTCCAAAGTGTTAGAAATCAAGCATAATGACGACATGGCATTAATCGGATTCACTCAGAGACCTCCAAGATCCAAATATGCAACGTGGACCTTCCACTGTTTCAAGACAATATTCCTCCCGCCATGAAGATGATGAAACTCATGAACTTAATCCTGTGACTGGGCTCGGCAAAAGGTTACAGGGCCAACACCAAGTAATCGAAGTCAAGGACCACACCACGGTCCAGGGGCTTGGTTACGTGCCAACACCGGCTGACATCAAGAAAGACAAAAGGCTCGCCCGCACCAAGGCAGCAGCCCGCAAAAGGGGAACCTCCAACGGCACACCCAACCTCCGACCTTACAGTTTCGACCTCGCTCATTACTTCACCAAGGGAACCAACAGCAGAACTGAGGGGACAGACAAGGGAACCAACAGCAGAACTGAGGGGATCGACAAGGGAACCAACAGCAGAACTGAGGGGATCGACAAGGGAACCAACAGCAGAACTGAGGGGACCGACAAGGGAACCGACAGCAGAACTGAGAGGACCGATAGTGGAACTGATGAAGATGAGAAAGAAGCAGGGATAGTCAGCGCAGAGACTATAGCAAGGTTGGAACAGCTAGCATGGGACCTCAAGCGTTTCAGAGGACTCAAGGCCAATCCGATAAGGGGAGAGTTCCTCGATATCACAGCTCTACCTGGACCAACTGCCACCACATTCCAGCACGAGTACACATTCAAGGAAATCCCAGACTTAGAAGAGCAACTCAAGACACTCTTCACGGGAAATAGATTGTTCGGATCAGCCGCCGAGGCCACATTCGAGACAGTAACTCCAAAGCAGAAGGAACCAGAATTCATAGAAGACGCTCTCAGTGGACCAGCTCTACAGAGTCTTTTTGAAGAAGTCATGGAGGTGCCAAACCTGATTGACCTGGGCTCCAAAAATAGCATGATCGCCATGATTGGGATAGCAGAAGCCAAGCCTCTCGATCTCCGAATCCTCATCAAGCATCCAGCAATGCCACTGAAGAACTGGGTAACTTTCACCGGACCAACGGCCTTACGCCGGAAGACTATGATAATGTAGCCAACCATGTCCTCTGAGTCAGTCCTTGTAAAAGTTCAGTCCTCTGAGTCGTCCAACGGCCTTACGTCGGAAGACTATGATAATGTAGCCAACCATGTATTTCCGTTCTCGTCTAATGAAAAGTCTGACCTTTCGAAGTATCCTCTCATTGCCACTTTAACAACTGATAAGTTAACAAACAACTTAAAAGACGCTAATAACTCAATTGATAAAGAAGCAGACACATTAAATGAACAATACAATAAAGAAGTTCTCAAGCGTGTAGTTGACCAAGAGGACAACCGGGCCCAAGCTGCCGAAGAGGTTATGACCAAAGTGAACCTGGGGTCAGTGCAAGAGCCTAAAGAGACACAAGTGGGCAATTTCTTCGCCGATGTAAAAAAAGAAGCCCTGATAAGCCTCCTCCTGGAGTATGTTGACGTGTTTGCCTGGTCATACCAGAACATGCCAGACTCGATCCTCGATCGTGGAGCACGGAGCACAATTCCCCGATCCCGAATCCAAGCCTGTCAAACGTAAGCCGCGCAAGATCAAGCCGAGTGGTCCTTGCAAGTTAAAGAAGAAATTGAGAACATGCTTCGAGTTGGTTTCATCAGAGTGATTGAGTACCCGACTTGGCTCTCCAACATCGTGACGGCCACCAAGGCCAATGGAAAGGTCAGATGCTGTGTGGATTTCCGGGATCTCAACAAGGCCAGCCCTAAAGATGATTTCCCACTGCCTAACATCGATATGCTAGTCGACACCACGGCAAATTTCGAAGTAAAGTCCTTCGTGGATGGGTTCGCTGGATACAACCAGATCAAAATGTCCGAGGAAGATCAAGCCAAGACAGCTTTCACCACTCCGTGGGGGACATACTGTTACACGGTCATGCCGTTCGGTCCGAAGAACGCCGGGGCTACTTACCACGGCCGCAACATGACCCTCTTCCATGACATGATTCACAAAGAAATCGAAGTATATGTCACATGATCATCCACCTGCAGGATCGACATGCAAAGACATGACAGATCTGAGAAAGTTCTTCAACAGACTCAGAAGGCACTCCATGAGATTGAACCCTGCCAAGTGCACCTTCGGCGTCAAGCGTGGTAAGGTACTGGGGTACATGGTTACAGAAAGGGGTATCGAAGCCGATCCCAAGAAAATCAAGGCCATCATCGACATGAAGCCGCCTCAGACTTTGACAGAAGTGAAGAGCTTTATGGGAAGACTTCAGTACATCATTCGCTTCATCAACCAATTGACATCTCTCTGCGAGCCAATGTTCAAACTGATGAAGAAGAATGCCGAAATCAACTGGGACTCCGAGTGCCAAACAGCTTTCGAGAAAATCAAGACATACTTGGTGAATCCCCCAATTCTGTGCCCGCCACATGAACACAAGCCACTACTCCTATACTTGACAGTAACAGACACGTCAATCGAAGCAATGCTGGCACAAGAACAGAAAGATTCCAAGGTTGAGCATGCAATCTACTTCGTAAGCCGAAAGCTTCAAGGAAGTGAACTCAGCTACTCAGCATTAGAGAAAACTTGTACCGCCTTGGTATGGGTAGTCAGGAAACTGAAACACTACATGCAGTCACATTCAGTGCTCCTGGTCTCCAAAATGGACCCCGTCCGATATCTCTTTGACAAGCCATCCCTGTCAATGCGACTAGCCAAGTGGTCATTCTTCCTGGCTGAGTTCGACATCAAGTACATGGTCCGAAAATCGATGAAGGGCAGAGTAATGGCAGATCAGCTGGCAGACTTCCCAAGCAGTGAACCTAAGGGTCCTGATTCGCAGTTTCCGGACGACGGAATCTTCTCACTCGACAACGCAAACCGCTGGCAACTCTTCTTCGATGGGGCAGCCAACAAGAAGGGAAATGGTATCGGAATTCTCCTTGTCGATCCCAAGGACGAGCACACTCCCATAGCCATCAAGCTGAATTTTGAAACAACCAACAATGCAGCAGAATACGAAGCCTGTGCAGCCGGTCTAGAAGCCGCCCTCGAGCGCAACATCTCAGAACTGGAAGTATATGGAGACTCAGCATTGATCATCAATCAAGTGTCCAACAAATGGAAAATGGTAGACTCTAGCCTCCAGAAGTACCACGCGTACATGGAGGAGCTCATTGCTTAGTTCAAGGACATCTCTTTCCATTATTTGCCAAGAGACAGGAACCGCTTCGCAGACGCCCTGGCCACCCTCGCCTCTCTTGTCGAAATTCCCGATGGGAAATCAGTAAAACCCCTCAGAATAGGCAGACGGGAAACACCCGCCTATTGCTGTGAGATCGAAATAAAAAATGAAACGATCGACGAACCCTGGTACAATCAAATCTACCAGTACCTCCAAAACGGAGAAGCTTCCTTCACAAGTGAAGATGGAAAATACAAAGAAGGGATCAAAGCCAAAAACATGATGGCATTAAAATGCCTGGCATCCCATTTCATCATTCTGGGGGTATGTTGTACAAGAAGCGCCACCAAGGGCCACTCCTTCGGTGTGTAAACGAAGTTCACAACGGAACCTGCGGTCCGCACATGAACGCCCGAGCATTGACACAGATCATTCTCCGTATGGGATACCATTGGATATCGATGGAAATAGACTGCATCCAGTTCGTCCGAAGCTGCGACAAATGTCAACGGTTCTCCAACCTCAATCACATCCCTCCTCATGAACTCTATTGCATGACTACACCATGGCCTTTTGCCACATGGGGAATCGACGTCATCGGCAAGATCACTCCACCAGGGAGCAATGGTCACGAGTTCATTTTAGTCGCAGTCGACTACTTCACCAAATGGGTAGAAGCCAGATCGTACAAGGTACTGAATTCTAAGAAGGTGGCCGAGTTCATCAAAGAGAACATCATGTGCCGATACGGAGTGCCCAACGAGATCATATTCGACAATGGGACCCACTTGGAAGGAGATTGTGACCAACTGCTGACCGAATTCAGAGTCACGTGTCACAAGTCTTCTCCTTACAGACCACAAACCAATGGTGCAGTAGAGGCAGCAAACAAGACTCTCGCCATGATAATCGGGAAGATGACCACTGCAGGTCGGGACCGGCCCGAAAAGCTACATCTAGCCCTCTCGGGGATACGTAACATCGCCGAACCACCACAGGGGAGACTCCGTTCGCACTTACCTACGGAATGGAAGCAATGTTACCCGTGGAATTGGAAATTCCATCCCTCCGAGTCCTCATGGAAACGGGATCAATGAAGTCGAATGGCTACAGAGCCGTTGTTTTGGTAGAAAAAACAATAGAGTAGAATCTTAACTTAGTTTAGTGTGTGGTTTTAACAATAAGGAGGGAACTATGGAATTCGATTATATGAAACAAAAGCATAAAAAAGAGATAATGACACCACGATTTGTTAACGAGGAAAACCTTGGAGGTGATAACCTCTTTGGAAAAAACCCCGGGAGTTAGGTCTCCAACCTTAAAAGTTTCACTATAATGATCACGAATACAACTTTGGAAGATAATGGAGAGGATTACAAGAGCTTGAGTGTCGAGTGTGTGCGTATGAGCAATAATGTGTTTTTTCCGTCTCCATTTCCCCTTAAATACAAGTAGATATGAAAGAGTCAATACGGTTCCTACAATCTCGGGATTTTGGTTTATCATTTCAACCTCCGTGAGACCAAGTCGCCCGAGCTGTTGAAGATATGTTGAACGTGCTGGAGAATATCCCGCATTCCTCTCTTAATTACTGAAAAATAAGAATAAGAATATTAGGAAATATTGAATAAGTAAATATTAGAACAATACTTACAGGTAATGACATCTCGGTATGCGGGATCAATCAAGATGTCTCCATGTTGAAAAATACCCACAACAATTTGTCCCCAAAAACATTTGTCTATGTTGGCAACCGAAGAGGCAAAATGTTTTCTTTTGAATTAATGGTCCAACCGTCCGCCCGCCCGATGGGATGTTTTGGAATACGTGGCGTTAAATGGACGGTTGGGGCGAAGGGTCCTGAGAGTTACTTTTGAAAAAGAATCCTTTTTCTTTTTATTAACCGCTTGGGAGGATAATTTAGACTTCTTAAAGCTTCCTTTTCACCTCCGTTGGCCCACGGCGCCGTTCATCTCCAAGGTAAAACTTCTCCGTCTCTCACCTTCTTCCTTTGCTTATTTTTCTCTTTTTGCTTTGTCAACCATGGGTAGGACCAGGTTGTCTTCGTCCAAACCCAAGAAAGTGTCATCCCCACAAGGTCCCGTAGAAATTAATCTCGACGATTTCGTTTGCGGAAATCTTCTTACTAAACCAGATGAAGAAACTTGTTTGTTCAACGATTCCCAAATAGAGTCTATAAAGCAGCAATGTTGCTTCCCAAATGGTGCAATTTTTCATCCCTTTTCCATAAAACTTAGGTCTGACCATATTTCCCTCAAATGGATCTGTTTTTTCGAATATCCCTTCCTTCTAGGGTTTAGCTACCCTTTTCCACTGTTGGTTTCTGAGTTCTTCCGAAAAACCCAACTCGCTTATGCTCAACTTATGCCGATGGCTTGGCGAGTTTTTGCTTTTGTCATTAAAGTGAACCGAGAAAATGGACTAAACCTAGGGCTCCATGAAATTGCATATTCCTACGATCTTCAACTCTTTGGTTCCAAAAGATACCTTTTTAGAAAGAGGTCGTAGAAGTCCTTGATGAGCACCACATCTTCCGGTGATAGGGGATGGAAGAATAGATTTTTCTTTGTTGATAGGACGTCGATTGGAGAAAAGGATGAGATATCGAGCCAATGGAACAAGGGAGGTACTTAAATTCTTACTCTTGTGACTTCCGTTCTTGAGACAAACCGAATTGTAATTGTTCTTGCTTTTATGCGTATATTGATTGGGGAGAATTGTTTCCACTGCCGAAGACACTCTAACCAAGATCGAAGAATTTTTCGTGCTCCCTCCGTATAAGAGGTCTCCCAAGGGTTTGTTGGAAGCATCGTCGACTATCCCGAAGACCTAAAGGCCTCTACTTCGCAATTATGTCCACCGGTAAGCATGGTATCTCTTTACCTTTGCTAACCGTTATCAATTTGATGCGTTATTCTTTATTGCCAATATCTATATGTCCATGCAGCCTCCAAACCGGTAGTTTCGTGATCCGACTTTGACCTTGATGATATTGAGGCTATGTTCTCTGCGCCGTTGTTAAGATCGAAAAGAAACCTCCACCTGCCCCTAAGAAGATTCATGTTCCTGATGAGAGCATAGGTATTGGCTCTAGGGTGAGGAAGAGAAAAGCGATTCAAGAGGAGGTGGTAGAAGTTGAAGACACTTTTGAAGAAATGTCCGTGGGAGATTTTAAAAAGAAATGCATGAGTTTCACAACCTGGGGTAAGATAATATTAAATGGGTCTGCATCTGTTTCTAAAGTTTTATAAGATCTTTTGATATCGAATGTATTATTTTACAAAGTGGTAGGACTTATGGAAGGTCTGGTAAAGGAGACGGAGATAGTGAAGAAGAAATCCAAGGCGGACATTGCTTTGGTCAAGAAAGAGAAGACAATGTTGGAGAATAAGATAAAAGAGCATGAGAAAACCTTAGAGCAACAAGTTAAGTTGCCGGGCAGAGCAAGAGCAAACGGTAAAGGATTTACCGAATAGCTTGGCGAAAAGCGAGGATGACCACAACAAAGAGATAGCGAAGTGAAGAATTCTCGCAAACCGGCCGCGGCAAAACTGTCTCTCAATGCAAGGTAAAGATGATGAAGGAGTATCAGGAAGGAAAGGCTGATACTTGGGATATCAATAGGGAATGTGCCTATTTGTTTAAGTTGACAGGTGAGGTGACGGACGAGGGCGAGGTGTCGTCAAGTCCGTATGAAACGATCGTGAAGGATGCACCAGTAGTTGGAGAAGTGACCCCAAATGCAACACCTGCGGCAGAAGCCACCTAAAAAAAAAAAAACAACTTTGTTCTTGGTCTTTTGGTGATGTTTACTGGGGTGGAATCCCTTAAAACAATTTTATTTTCGTTTGGTTTGTAATGGGTCCATAAGGACCAAAGACAATCTTTTTTACGTGTTGGGTTGGTCCAACACTTTTGCACTTTTACTGTTGGTAGCTCGGATACTTTATGGTTGCTTTAATCTAGTTAGTTTAGTAGTTTTCAAGCATGTCAAGGCTTGTTTCTTTTGGAATTTTTTTTTTTTTGTATGTTATGCTCATAAGGTGACATGATAGTATGTCAAAACGATAGGTACTTAAGATGACACGTATATGCCATAAACCGTAGATACTTTAGATGACACGTACATGCCATAACCATAAGAATAATACGTAAGATCAATTATCCAACTGAGTGGGAATGGGTAAGCTATATGAGTTTACCCATATAGGCCCACCCCACACCTCAATTAGAGAGATAACTTGCGCTCCAGGCGAAGGTGTGGTAACCTAACATCTTAAGAAAGAGGTAATTAACTCTTTAAACCTTAGAAGGGATTGTGTACCTTTACTTGAGAAGAGATGGCCAGTCTCTAACGGAGGAGAAATCGTTGTTCTTTGCGCGCATTCGACATGTCCCCATGTAAATGTGTCAATACCTCATAAGATAGAAACATGTTAAAACGGACGCCAACTAAGGTTGACGTCTCTCCACAAAGTATGTTAGTGACATCTTAATTTGTAAAGAATTAAAGAGGTGTATAGGAAAAAAGAAAGGTTGCAACAAATTAAAAGACGATCCATACCTGGAAAGATGAGTTCATGGGGAATTTTGTTTATACGTAATACCTTTTAAGATGAATGGCGTTCCAACTTCGCGGTATCATTTGGCCATCCAAGGTTGCAAGTCGATATGCTCCTTTCCCGGCTTGTGCATCTATTAAGTAGGGTCCTTCCCATTTTGGGGCGAGCTTGCCTGCGTTGGGTTCCTTGGTATTTTGGAATGCCTTTCGTAGGACTAAGTCTCCTACTTGAAACCTCCTAATCTTTACATTTTTGTTGTATGATCGGGCTACCCTTTGTTGATATGCTGCCATGCGAACTTTGGCCATGTCCCTTAGTTCGTCCACGGTATCTAGGTCATGTATCAAAATATCTTTATTATGTTCGATGTCGCAAGCCGTATCTTGCCGTAGGTACAAGGACTTCGCCGGAATAACAGATTCGGTTCCAAATACAAGTGAGTAGGGGTTTGACCAAGAGCATTCTTAGATGTCGTCCTGTCAGCCCATAGAACCATTGGTAACTCTTCTGCCCATCGTCCTTTCTTTTGGTTCAGTCTCTTTTTTAAGTTGCTTATTATTATTTTGTTGCTAGACTCTACCTGTCCATTGGCTTGAGGGTGAATAGGCGAAGATGTCACCATCTTAACACCCCAAGATGTCAAGAAATCTTGGGTTCTCTTGCTAATGAATTGAGAGCCGTTGTCACAAATTATCTCTGATGGTATTCCAAATCGGCTGAATATATTTATTTTGATAAAAGATATAACTTCTTTGTCACGAACTTGCACATATGCCTCAGCTTCTACCCATTTAGAAAAGTAGTCTGTCATAGCCAAAAGAAATACTCTTCCACCTCGGGTGCTCGGGCAATTTTCCTACTATGTCCATTCCCCAAACCATAAAAGGCCATGGTGAGAGGATAGGATGTAGCAAGCCACCGGCCGGTGCAGATGTCCCCATGTCGTTGACAGAATCACATTTCTTTGCGTAGTCAACGGCGTCTTTTCTCATTATGGGCCAGAAATAGCCCATTCTAAGGGCTTTAGTATGTAAACTTCTGCCCCGATATGATTTCCACAATCTCCTTCGTGCAGCCTCCTTGAGAACCCGATGGGCTCTATCTCGCTTCTAGACATCTTAAGTAGTGACTGCAGCAGATTTTCTAAACAAGAGATTATCAATAAGTAAATATTTAGATACTCTTACCCCGAAGGCTCTTGCATTCTTCTCCTCGACTGGGATCGTATCATCTAAGAGATACTTGATAATAGGAGCCGTCCAAGAGGTTGCCGCAGAGAGAGGAAGGTATGTCGACATCTAGGGCGAACATCTCAAGATGGTCAATTGCTGGGATGTCAATATGCACAATTGGGATACCGGTTTGTGAGATGCTTTTGAAGGCCGAACCCAAGTTTGCTGTAGCGTCGCTGAGAATTTTCTTCTCGTGGGATTTGTTCCAAGGAAAATGTTTTGAATTTGGCCGAAATAATTTTTACAATTTCCAAATATGTCATCATCTTGGCATTTTTCGCGACGTAGGACCCGTTGTCAAGTTAACAATTAGCAAGGAATCCATGAACACCCGGATATGCTTGATATCTAAGTCCCGGGCCGCAGCTTAAACCTCGGCAATTAGAGCCTCATACTCGCTTCATTGTTGGTAGCCTTGAAACCGCAACCGATAGATTGTGGTATTATGTCCCCTCGTGGCGATTTTAGTACAACTCCAAGACCTCGTACCTCTCATGTTGGAAGCACCGTCCGTGTAGAGAGTCCAATTTTTTAGGATGTCATCATCTTGAAGTTGCCGTACTTCCAATTCCACCTCTTGTTGCATGGTTGGACCGAAATCGCCTACAAAATCGCCTAGGGCTTGGGATTTTATTGCAGCTGGGGGCTCGTACTTGATGTCGTATGTGCTTAATTGTACAGACCATTTCGCCATTCGACCCGACATCTCCGATTTTCTCATAACATTCTTAATAGGATAGTTAGTGCGTACAATTATAGTATGTGTTTCAAAATAGTGCCTTAATTTAATAGAAGCAGTTTATCAAAGCTAAAATTAATTTTTGTAAATGAGAATACCCGGTCTCGCATCTAAGAGTGTCTTACTTATATAGTAGATGGGTTGCCGATTACCATCTCGTTCGTTACCAAGATCGCGCTTACAGCCGCCTTCTGACACCGCTAGGTAGATGTAAAGATGTTCTTCCTTCGAGGTTTGGCCAATAAGGGAGGTGTCGACAGTAAGTTTTGAGCTCCCGAAAAGCTTCTTCATGTTAGTCCTCCCATTGGAACTTTTTGTTCTTTCTTAAGATGTCGTAGAAAGGTTTGCATCGATCTCGAGGATTTTGAAATGAATCTCGGTGAGTGCGGCAATTTTTCCCGTCAATCTTTGGACGTCCTGACAGATTGAGGTGATGACAGTTGATAATAGCACGTATTTGTTCGGGGAGGCTTCAATGCCTCTTTTAGTAACCATATAACCCAAAAACTTGCCGGCCTTCATTCCGAAGTTGCATTTAGCCGGATTAAGTTTCATATTGAAACAATCCAAGATGTCAAAAGCTTGAGAGAGGTTGCTTATGTGATCCTCGGCCTTCTTGGACTTTACTACCATGTCGTCGATGTATACCTCCATCAGGTCCCCAATCTGATCTTTAAACATTTTGTTTACGAGCCTTTGATACGTTGCACCCGCATTTTTTAGTCCAAAAGGCATGGCAATATAACAATAAATACCGTGGGCGTTATGAAGGCAAGTGTCCTCTTGGTCGAGGGTTCCATCTCGAATTTGTTGAAATCCCGAGGACGCGTCCATTGAATGTGAGGAGTTCATGTCCTGAGGTGGCATCAACTAATGAATCTATGTGCGGCAAAGGGAAAGGATCTTTTGGGCAGGCTTTATTCAAGTCGGTGAAGTCGGCACAAACTCGCCATTTCCCGTTTCTCTTCTCTACCACAACCACGTTTTCTAACCATCTTGGATAATCGAGCTCCCGTATCATGTTGGCTTTGAGTAAGCGCTCTACCTCTTCCTTGATGATCTCGATTTCGGTTTCGCAAACTTCCTACGTTTCGGTGCACCGGTTTAAAGCTAGGATCTACGTTAAGTTTGTGAGTGATGACATCTTTGCCGATGCCTCGTCATGTCATCATGTTTCCAAGCGAAACTCTTTATTCTCGCTTCTTAATAGGTTCACAAGCTCCTCTTCTATATCCGACGGATGTCGGCCAATAAGTACTTTGATGTCCTGGTTGGAAGGGTCTAGCAATACTTCTTTCACATCATCCTCCCTAGCTTCCAGACTTCACGTACTTTCCTCGGTAATTGCTATGCTTGTTTTGGAGATGTCGACGCCTTCATTGAAGTTTTATAATATTCCTTGGCTACTTGTTGATCACCGTAAATCTTAGCGACACCCCAAGGTGTTGGGAATTTCACACACCGATGGTAAGTGGAGGGTACGGCCTTCATCCCACGAATCCACGGCCTTCCAAGAATGACATTGTAAGATGTTGCGCAATCAATTACGCAGTAACCGCTCCATGGTAAGTCGAGGCCCTTTCGAGTATATTGGAAGTTTGATCTCCCCACCGTTTCTTTGACTTCACCACCGAAGCCTACCAAGATCGAAGACTTTTGACGATCTCCGATTCTGGGATGTTCATTTCCTTAAGGGTACCCAACATAATAAGATTGACTGAGCCGCCCCATCTACCAGATACGTCAGTACAGGCGCCGCGATCCGCAAAGAAATAACTAGACCATCATAGTGAGGTTCTAGCAGGTTCTCTCGATCGCTTTCATCAAAGGTGATTGGATCCCCGCAGCGTCGACATCCCGGGCCGTCTTTCCGCTTCTCCTCTTTTGACTCCTTAGCATGTCGTTTGCGGCGTAATAGGATGTTCCACATATTTCGAGCCTCCACTAATGAAGTTGATCACCTTTGTTGATGCTGGGGAGAAACCGGTCTTTCGCCTTCATGAGGAGCTTCGCATTTTCACCTTCTTCTTCTCGGATCCCAACAACTCCTTAAGATGTCCTTTCGAGAGCAAATAACCGATCTCCTTTCTTAACGCGATGCAATCTTCGCAACGTGTCCAAAGTCTTCATGGTAAGCGCACCATTTTGATTTGTCACGCCATCCCGTGGTTTTGTCCGTTTTCTTTGGCCATCTCGGCTTTGTCTCCCTGTGTTGCCCATTGCACGTAGTACACCCGAAATGTCAACAAAAACAATAATCGAAATGTTAGGCACATTATCATTATCTTCATCCTCACCGTCTATTGAATTAATTTTGCTAGTGTCAATTCTCTGATAAGGATTGGGACGGTTGTTCCCGCGATGGGACGATCTCGCTCTTCTCGTCTGGGATGGTCATATGTCGACATCTTGACGATGACTTCGATCTTCGTAGCTCATCTTCCTCCAGCCTTATGAATCTCAATGCCCCGCTTCCCGACTTCTTCTAGCCGCTTACAAGGAGTCATCACCAAATCCCGATAATATCGTGAATCTTTCTTCAACCCCATTTTGAATGCTTCGTGGCCGTCGACATGTCAAGATTGGGAATTTCTAGCACCTCTTTATTGAACCGGTGGACGTAATCCTTTAGAGTTTCATTAGGTCCGCCGGGTCACATTGTAAAGATCACTTGTCAACCTTTCAAATTGTCGACCGCATGAGAATTGGTTGTAGAACATGTTGATGAGCCGGGCGTATGAACCGATTGAACCTAGGGGTTGTCTAATCAGCCATTTGAGAGCTGGTCCGCACAAGGTGGATCCAAATCCCCGCATAAGCAAGCCTCCCGAAATTGAAGCGGAATATGGATTATGTCCATCTTTTCTTGATAGTGTGCAACATGCTCCTCTCGGGGTCCGTGTGGTACCGTCGTACAACTTCATAGATGGTACATCAAACGCTTCGGGATGTCGACATTTGCAATTGCCTGACAAACCGGGATTGATTGTAACAGCTTGGGTCACCGGTTGAATTGGAGGAGTTACTCCCGGCACGTTCATTATTAGCTCTCTCGAGATCCCGCATCCGTTTGGCTAGCGGATTTCCCGCAAAAGTGGTCACCCATAGGAATACGATTGAAATTATTATTATTGAAAAGATTATTTAGCAAACCAGAGTTGTCCGTAGTAGTCGTGACAGTAGTGTTGTCAATGAATGGGATGAATGGGGTGAATCCCGCGAAAGATGGCGTCAATGGGGTGTCCCCAGTGCAAAGATGTCGACATCATTAAAGATGTCACGGGATGAGTTTGAGGAGGACCGCCCATTGGAATGAATTCACTCGAAATGTAGATCCTCCTGGTTGTCAAAGTTGAGAACCCGCACGCAGCTGGTGATATGTTCTCAAGCCGAGATGCGATGAGTTGTTGGTCTTTCTCGCATCTTAATCATGGAATTGGTCAACACCTTCGAATTGTTGTCTTGCTGGTCCAACCTTTGATTCAACTCCGGTCAGATACTCCTGATGTCGGCATCTCGCATTGGAAGAGGTTGCCCCTTTGTGGAGTCTTCGTAGGCCGAGTTGGCCGAGGCCCTGGTCCCGAGGAGGCGGTGGTAACAAGCCGGTTCTACCTCCCGATGTGGGAACAACGGCGGGACCTTTGCCGGCGGAGGACACATTGGGGGTGCGTACATAGTGAACTTGATCAGAAATGATCCAAATAACCGATAAACCACGAGGCCCCTGGTGGGCGCCAAATTGTTTTGGTAGAAAAACAATAGAGTAGAATCTTAACTTAGTTTAGTGTGTGGATTTAACAATAAGGAGGGAACTATGGAATTCGATTATATGGAAAAAAAGCATAAAAAAGAGATAATGACACCACGATTTGTTAACGAGGAAAACCTTGGAGGTGATAACCTCTTTGGAAAAAACCCCAGGAGTTAGGTCTCCAACCTTAAAAGTTTCACTATAATGATCACGAATACAACTTTGGAAGATAATGGAGAGGATTACAAGAGCTTGAGTGTCGAGTGTGTGCGTATGAGCAATAATGTGTTTTTTCCGTCTCCATTTCCCCTTAAATACAAGTAGATATGAAAGAGTCAATACGGTTCCTACAATCTCGGGATTTTGGTTTATCATTTCAACCTCCGTGAGACCAAGTCGCCCGAGCCGTTGAAGATCCGTTGAACGTGGCCGGAGAATATCCCGCATTCCTCTCTTAATTACTGAAAAATAAGAATAAGAATATTAGGAAATATTGAATAAGTAAATATTAGAACAATACTTACAGGGTAATGACATCTCGGTATGCAGGATCAACTGAAGATGTCTCCATGTTGAAAAATACCCACAACAGCCGTCACGACGAACTTCCTCTACTCGACGAGTGCAGATTGAAAGCCATGGAACACACTCGAGCCTACCAGAGCAGAATGGCCCGAGCATTCAACAAGAAAGTCAAGATCCGAGACATCAGAGAAGGCGACTTGGTGTTAAAGGAAAAGCCTCCTACGCAAACCAATCCCCTCGGAAAGTGGGAGCCTACCTGGATAGGACCGTTCGTGGTACAAATAATCTTCTCCGGAGGAGCCATGAAGTTAGCTTATTTTGGACGGGAACCCTTTCGTTAACCCCGTGAACGGAAGCAAGCTCCGCAGATACTTCGTTTGAGGAAAAGCACGAGTCAACTCTCCTTCCCCATACACCACCCTCGCAAAAATTAAAGTGCTAAAAGAGTAATACCCAACCGGATACATTCCCACTAATGATCCAGGTAAAAACAGTGGTCGCACTTCTTTTGTCTTTGTTTTTTTTCTCAAATTCACCTAAAGTGTCGAACTACGGTGACTCCGAGCCCTTAGTCCAATTGTAAAAGGGGAAGGTAGGCACCATCATTGGTTCGGTCTCAAAAACAAAAAAACAAATAAGCATCAATTGCTTGTGTTTCGAAAAACTCTTTTCCATTAACCTACAAATTCATTACGGTTAAAACAATCTTTGATGAGTTCAAGCACGGCCAACTCTTGACTCGCTACAGCTAGCAAAACTACAATAAAACATTAATCGCTAATGTGTCTCGCAATGACAAATGGGTGGATACTGCGGGACAAAGAAGGTCAACCTAGTTTCCCGTACTTGGTCCTTCATCCTTCTTCCCCTTCCCTTTCCCACGGCGAGTATTCTTCACCTTCACAGGGAATATTCCGTAGTCCTTCTACCTCGGCTCGTGGACCCTTCCCGACGCCTCCGTCAAACCCGTAGCCGTCAACGCAGCCCTTTTCCCTAGCTCGTCTTGAGCCGCTCTCTTTGAGCCATCATAGCCGTGCTTTGATTGGCCTCCCGATCGCATTGGCCTCATAGTCGGCCATGTCGTTCCCAAGACGATCCCGAGGGTTAGCCCCGCTTTGGTCCTCCTCAAGGTCGAGCCGTCAAGGTGATCGGCACCAACACTCACTCCATCTCCACGAGATAGCCATCTGTGTCTCCCTATACACTCTTCATACCGCCGTATCGAGATCTGCGTAGACGAATAGTGCCCCTCTTCGGTGAAAGAGACGTGTATTGCCACAACCGCGTGAGCAAAGAATAAATAAGCCGAAGGATCTTCCATCGCCAGAGATCCCACCTCGAAGGTAGCAGCATGAACTAAACCCGTCGGTGGCACCTCGCTCCAAACTCGTCTTGTCGTAGCACCAACGATGGAATGTAGAAAGACGTGCGGGACAGCCCCGCACTCTAACAACCAAGAGACCCCCGAGCGGTCCGACAAGTCTCAGAATCTCCAGCTGGGAACCCACCATCGCAAGTGATGCGTGCGGAGTCTCGGCCTTCCAGAGCTCCCAACCTCGATCGCCCCCTATCACCAGAGGACGTCGAGAGAAGGACCAAGCGTCACAAGACATTGGCACCTTGGGCATCATCTGCAACCTCTCCCTCAACCACATGGTAAGCATAGCGGGACTCCCTCCCCACATGTATCGGCTACCGGTCGCCATCCGACCTATGCCCAGGAACGCCTCGCCCAAGACCAAAGGCACGATGTCTCCCCCATTCCGGCACTGCCTCACCAGGTCCAGTACACTGTGATGGCACACACCTAGGGACGTGAATGTGAACAAAGTAGCAATCGCGCACAGATCAAATGCTCCCCACGCGAAGACGCTTCCCTCACTACCAGCAAATCTATCGGGCAGTCCCGAAATGTCGACATATTCAGTGTTCAATATCAGCATCCCGTATGCTTCTCCAGTCGAGATACCAAGTAGAGACACTAGCTTCTCAACAGTGGCCATGCCACCAGCATACGGAAGAACTAGCTGTTCCGTCTCGAGTCCTCCTGCACGGCCCAGAAATCTTTGAACGTAGGAGTGATTTCGTTGTACAAAAAGTTGTACACATTCCTCCGTACATCCCAGAAGCGAGCCGCTGCTCTCAAAAGATCCGAATCTGGCATGAGCTCCTTCAAAGCCCAAACAGATTTCATCCCGTAACAGCCTTCGAAAAACCCCTTGTTTTGCCTCGTGTGGTTCCGTACCCACGACTGAAAATTTTCCAAGTATCGCTCTTGCATCCGAGACGATAGCTTAGGAAAGGGAGCCATGAAAGAAAGTGAAGGAAACCTTAGGAATTTGAGAGGAATTCAGCCAACTGATCAAAGCAAAGGCGCAATTTCTTACGAATTGCAAAGCTGAAACTACAATTTAAAAGAATCTGGAATTTCATCCTCAGTCCGGCCAGACTCTTTCTGCAGTTGACTTGGTCAACTCTGCAGCCAGCTGCTCCTAAATTGGAAACAATTCCAAACCAAGCCCTGTTCATGCCTTTATGAATCTGCGTGCTCCCATGGTTTCAATTAACCAAAGCCAACACCTCTTCCGCCCCGGGCTCGTGCAACAGTGCAATTAATTAATAATCAGTGCATATAGGCATAAATTTTGACCCATTCAATTTTTCATGCATGTTTCATTTTATTTATTTTTGATCAACCTACTTGCTTATTTGCCAAAATAAAAAGAAAGTAATCACTAAATAGATGTGCAATGTACAGGTTCCGCCCCAAGGACGCCTTTTCAAATACAGTACAAGTCAAATTGTTTCGAACAATACATACATTTTGTCTAAAAAGCAATAAAGAAGGACTACTCCGAGTCCTGCTCATTATCCGAGCACTCGATGCACTGCTCCGAAGCGGCCGGATCCGTCGAGAACAAGAAATCTCCGAATTCCTCCAGGCGGGAATACGCGAAAGGCCTCCTCTGCGCCTGCAAACTCGAGGACTCTCCCCTCTCGTGCCCCGAGTGCGAAGGAGGATGAGCTCCAAACCTAGCCGTTCCGCCCGTGAACTGGCCAAATTCCTGCGCAAAGTCCTCTCCACCAGCCGTGGGAGCAGACGAACCTCTCGGCCTAGACGGCCTCGGCTCACGAACATCCACGCTCCTCCGGGAACTTGATATTACCCGGATCCGAGAGGCAGCGGAATCGCACCCCGGCATCTGGCATTTCCCGCTTTGCAGCGTTTTCGTTGGTGGAGGTGTCTCGCTGTGTTTTGCTTTGTAGAGTCGCCACGCCGTTTTTATTATTAAGCCCAAAACATTGAAAAAGGGCATCAGTTTAAAAATAATAATAAACTGTTTTTGTGTGATGAGATTTTGAGTTTGGAGGTCAGATGACTCCTCGGGAAGAGAATATTAGAATCTTAGAGCTCACCCGAGTCGCCTCGTAAAAACGAGTCTTTCGGATACCCCTAATATTCTTTAACTGTTGTGTGTGTGTGTGTGCTTTTAAAAATTCATGCTTTATCGAATATCTACATTGTACACTGCTTTATTGAAATGTATTGAAATAGTGTAGGAAGGAAGCCTTACCAATGTTGGTTCGTGTCTGTCTTCCGCTGGGGAATAGTGCTTGAGGATGGAATAGTGCTCCGGGACGGACCGGGATTGCTTCGGAAGGAGCCGGTTGTCTGCGGACAGAGCTTCGGCGTGCCTCGGGATTGTCAAGTGTGCACTCGAGCAGAGTTTTGGCGTGGGTTGGAATCGTCGGTTGGATTCGGGCAGAGGTTCGGTGTGCGTTGGAATCGTCGGTTGGATTCGGTCAGAGGTTCGGCGTGGGTTGGAATCGTCGGTTTGACTCGGAAAGAGCCGGGATGCCTCAGGAAAGACCAGGCAAGGCCTCGGAGTACCACGAGGGGCCTCAAAGTACCTCGAGAGTGCCTCGAGGCAGCGTGGGAGCGTCGCGGTAGCGCTCGGAGAGGCTTCGGAGCACCACAAGGGAGCTCGGAAGGCCTCGAAAGGATCCGAAAGGGGCCGAGATTGCCCCGAAGGGTCTTAGAGGGGAGCTTGAAGGCTGGGGGGAGAGGAGAGAAGAGGGAGGTGTGAAAAATGAGGGAGGGGGAGCCCTCTATTTATAGTGCCAGAAAAATGTAAAGAGGTCCGTACGGACCTCCTAGGTTATCCAGAATTTTAGTTTTCCTCGATTTGAGAGAATATGTGATAATTGTGAATATTCTGGAATGATGGTGTCCCCTGTGCAAAGAGGTCCGTACGGACCATCTAGCATGCAATTGTGATGGCAATCTAGTTCTTGTCGAGAGCTTTCCAACCATATATGGCACGTCTCAATCGGAGTTCGTATGAAGGAGTTATGACCTCCGGAAGTTTGCCCCTGGTTTTGCTTGGATGGAGAGCGATCCAGATTGGGGTACTTACAGAAGCCCCTCGGCGACGTCACTTATGAAAGAAGTGGGGGTCGTCGATAAGATAAGGGTCCTGATCTGGATCGCGTGCTGAGAGAGAAGGTGACCAGGTTGGTCGGACGGCTGGACCCTTTGATAGGATTCCTACGTATCCCTGAGTGGGAATCAAGCCAATCGTAGTTCGCGTGTGGGGTGAGTGTTGTGTACGAGGACATGAGCTGTCCTCTAACTGAGACTCTGTGTGTGGATGTGATGGTATCCTGTGGGTGACCGCATAGGTTAGTGGTAAGGACGTGGAGGCATCCAGGGTGACGTGGAGGCGTCCAGGGTGACCGCATAGGTCGGTGGTAAGGACGTGGAGGCATCCTGGGTGACCGCATAGGTCGGTGGTAAGGACGTGGAGGCATCCTGGGTGACCGTATAGGTCGATGGCTGGACCCTGTGACAGGATTCCTACGTATCCCTAGCGAGAATCAAGCCTGCTCGTAGTTCAGAGGTCGTGAAATTGTGAGTGCATGCGGGCGTGATGGTGCCCTGAAGTGTCGTGTGACCGCCGAGGCCGACTGTGAGGACGTGGTGGCATCCTGAGATGGAAATTTTACGATTTTCCGAATCGGGTGGTTTAAAGCCTTTCGGGCTAGTGATAGTGATTTGGGAGGTTTATACGGTCTTCCGGACCGAGTGGTTTAAAGCCTTCCGGGCTGGAGATAGTAATGTGGGAGGTTTATACGGTCTTCCGGACCGAGTGGTTTAAAGCCTTCCGGGCTGGAGGTAGTAATGTGGGAGGTTTATACGGTCTTCCGGACCGAGTGGTTTAAAGCCTTCTGGGCTGGAGGTAGTAATGTGGGAGGTTTATACGGTCTTCCGGACCGAGTGGTTTAAAGCCTTCCGGGCTGGAGGTAGTAATGTGGGAGGTTTATACGGTCTTCCGGACCGAGTGGTTTAAAGCCTTCCGGGCTGGAGGTAGTAATGTGGGAGGTTTATACGGTCTTCCGGACCGAGTGGTTTAAAGCCTTCCGGGCTGGAGGTAGTAATGTGGGAGGTTTATACGGTCTTCCGGACCGAGTGGTTTAAAGCCTCCCAGGCTGGAGATAGTAATGTGGGAGGTTTATACGGTCTTCCGGACCGAGTGGTTTAAAGCCTTCCGGGCTGGAGGTAGTGATTTGGGAGGTTTATATGGTCTTCCGGACCGAGTGGTTTAAAGCCTTCCGGGCTGGAGATAGTAGTTTGGCTGATTTATGCAGTCTCCCGGACTGAGTGGTTTAAAGCCTTCCGGGCTGGAGATAGTGATGTCATGTATGAGGACTTGAATCATCTTCAGTTGCGGTTGCCATGCGTGAGGACTTTGAATCGTCTTCTGGCTGCGGTTGTGTCATGTATGAAGACTTGAGTCGTCTTCTGACTGCGGTTTGCCATGCGTGAGGACTTTGAATCGTTTTCTGGCTGCGGTTGTGTCATGCGTGAGGACTTTGAATCGTCTTCTGGCTGCGGTTTGCCATGCGTGAGGACTTTGAATCGTCTTCTGGCTGCGGTTTGCCATGCGTGAGGACTTTGAATCGTCTTCTGGCTGCGGTTTGCCATGCGTGAGGACTTTAAATCGTCTTCTGGCTGCGGTTTGCCATGCGTGAGGACTTTGAATCGTCTTCTGGCTGCGGTTTGCCATGCGTGAGGACTTTGAATCGTCTTCTGGCTGCGGTTGTGGAGGCATGGCTGCCTTGTGCTTTGATTGCGAGAGGAGAAGGTTGGACTTACGATGACTGTCGGTGTTCATCTGCTGGGGATATGTGGCCTTGTAGGGACTTTTTTTCTGCTGAGAAGGTGACTTCGGGCTTACTTTTATGGCCGGAAAAGGCGAGGAGCATATAAGTTGATTTTCTTTGAAGGTGTCTATACCCTAAGTGAGACTGATTTGGGGGTGTTTACCCTGTGTTGAGACCTAGTTTAGGAGTATGACCCTAGGTTGAGACTATTCTAAGGCGTCTGGACCTAAGTTGAGTTTGATGGCGCATTTTGTGAGTCATGTAAGAACTTTTGTTTGTGGGAATTTTTTAGAAAGGCATCATGCCGTGCTGGGATTCCTCTTTTATGTAGCATTTATTACAGATATGTCTCGCATTTGAAGTTTATTGACATACCTTTGCTGTGTTTACCTGCAGGAGGAGGTGCTTGTGACCGAAGTCGCTGAAATGCTGAGGACGCGCCGGCGTTTTTTTTGAACGAAGTTGCTGAAATGATGAGGACGCTATGGCGCCTTTGTCTGAACTTGCAGTGAGGGCGAGGTGGTGCCTATGTCTGAACTTGCGGTGAGGGCGAGGTAGCGCCTCTGTCTGAACTTGTTGTGAGGACGTGGTGATGCCTCTGTCTGAACTTACGGTGAGGGTGAGGTGGTGCCTCTGTCTGAACTTGGTGAGGGCGAGGTAGCGCCTTTGTTTGAACTTGTGGTGAGGACGTGGTAGCGCCTTTGTTTGAACTTGTTGTGAGGACGTGGTGGTGCCTCTGTCTGAACTTACGGTGAGGGTGAGGTAGCGCCTTTGTTTGAACTTGTTGTGAGGACGTGGTGGTGCCTCTGTCTGAACTTGGTGAGGGCGAGGTAGCGCCTCTGTCTGAACTTGGTGAAGGCGAGGTAGCGCCTTTGTTTGAACTTGTTGAAATGTTTGAGGCCGTGGGGCGCCTCTGACCGAGTTGTTGAGGTGTTGAGGACGTGGGACGCCTCAGGTGCTGGACAAGGAGAGGAGGGATGGCTCGTCTTCTCTTTCCTTCTTCGTTCTTACTCCTACGGACTTCTTGGACTATCCGGTCGAGGAAGGTGCTGGGTTCACAGAGGATGATGAGGTGGCTGGCGGAGGCGCCGAGATGCAGGAGTCTTTACCAGGCGGTGGTGCTGATGACTTAGAGTAGGACTCCCCCTTTTTTCTGTTCTGTGCACTATCTGCTTTTTTGTTGCAGGCGGGGTGCTATGAGATCTTTCGTTTCCAGTCGTGGGACTAGGAGGATGAGGCCATGTTCGGTTATCCCGCCATGATGTGCTGGGCTCATCCTTTGAGGAAGAGGAGGACGGGAGAGGGATAGTTTGGAGGGGTTTCCGCCGTATACTTGGACTCGGTATGACGAGGATGAGCCTGAGGGTGCCCCCGGGTGATGCGGCAATGGGAGGCTTCTGCGGGGTCTTACTTGTGACTCTGTGTACTGGGGGAGAGGTTATCTGGCAAGATGGCATGTGCGCCTCCTATGGCTTTGAGGGATCCGCCCTTCCATATGATGAGTCCTCTTGATATGGACGTGGCCGGAGTATGAGAGGTACCGATCCGGCGCGAGTGCCGAGGGAGTTCGTCCCCGAGGGCGAGGAGTATGCGGCCTTGGTCAGGCAAAAGCTGAGGACGCCATAGGGGTTGGTGAGGGAAAGACAGACTGGCTCGTCACGTCCTCTAGATGTTCCGGTGCTGCTTGGCCGACTTCACGTATGTTCGCGGGGATTCGTCGAGGCGAGGGTGTTGGTACTCCGTCCCCGAGCAGCTCCCGCCGCCATCGGGTTGACCCGGATGCGCCGGTGAGTGTGCTTACTCTTTTCCATCTTGGCATCTTTTCTGTATTTTTCTCTTTTTTGTTGGGTATGACTGTATCTATTTTGCTGAGCGTTTCTTTGGTTGTTTGCTTGTGCAGGCCTCGGGGAGATCCTTTGACACGTTGACCCGCCGTTATGTGGCGATGCGGCCTTTTTGCAAGGAAGTTCGCGGGGAAGCTGTCTTGCAGGTCTTCGCGGCACGCGGCGGCGTTCGAGACAGTGCCTTTGAGGAGGTCTGTGGATACTCCTTCTTCGAGGGCTGAGCCAGGGCCACAGCCGGAGGTGCCAGTTCAGGAACAGCACAACTTTGATGTGGGGACGCCTTCGGGGGCTCAGAGGCCGGAGACCCTTCATCAGTTCTTTCCTCCGCCGGAGGCACAGGGTGAGGGTTCATCCTCGCATCCCTTCTTTGATCCTTTCATCGGGTTTTGACCCTTCAGAGTACTTTGAGTACCCGCACGAGGAGGGGGTGCTGTATTCTGATGACGAGGATGTGACTGTCAAGTTTTCTGAGATGCCGGATTTCTCGTTTGTGGAGGATGATGATGATGAGTCGGATTAGGGCTCTTTTGCTTTCCATCTTTCCGTTGTTTTTTTTTTTTGTAAGGCAACAGACATTTTGTACCTGTAATAAAACACTTGTATTTGCACAACAAAGTATTTTATTTTAAGATGTAATGACGTATTTGTGATTCCTGGGATTGACCTAGGAATTATTGCTAGATTATTATTATTTTTGTGCATGTCACATGAGCTGGGAATGCATTTGTGGTTAGTGGAGGCTGAGGCAGGTTTTCTGAGCAGTTGGGGGCTGAAGCAGCTTTGACGGTTTCATGAGCGGCGGCGGGAGTGATGTCTCCTGGGACGCATTTGTTGGATGTGGCAGGCCATTATCGGGCTGGTGAGGACATCATTCCCTTAGTTTCGGGGGAGACTTTCCACGGCATAGATCGCTTGGCGCTAGGGGACCGGTTCATGTGTGGGGGAAGCCCCTGCTTTGCTCGGCAGCTTTAGATGCTCTTCTGTATTTTCTGAGGGTATGGAAGTATTCCGCTTTCCCTCCTGTGGTGCTCCTTTGACGCTGGGAGACTTTGACGCTGGGAGAGTGTTGTGTTGAACACCGAGTACCTGGATTGGTATGAGTAGCATATCGGGCAGACCCAAGTGGTTTTGGGGAGAAGGCGTGAAGCAATTCTGGGGCAAGGTTGCCGTCTCAGCTATTGCCTTAGGAGTGCAGAAGCTTGGTCTAACCCTCAGGATGTCATGGGAGACGCTTTGTTTGACTACAAGAATTGAGTTGACAGACTGGCGGGGAATGGTCCCCTTTTGCAGACTCATAGGGAGAAGATCCGAGCCGAGGCACGGGTGAACGATGCTCTGAGAGTGACTGGTTCGTTTGACACGACTAGGAGGACTCCTGATCTCGGAATGAGGGAGACAGAACTCGCTCATATGGAATAAAAGATGACTCGTTGGGGACGAGGGAAGAAAGGAAAGAGTGGTGAAGGGCCAAACGCGAGTAGCATGGAATGACCTTCTAAAATACTGAGTATCCATTCATCGTCATTGCAGACACATTGATTGTTAAATGTTTTAAGTTGTCTTTTAGCATGTTGTGAGTTTGAGAGTAGACCGTGCTTGAACTCATCAAAAAGTGTTTTAACTGTGATGATTTGGGATTTACTTTTAAAGCTTTGTCGAGACACAAAATCTCTTGCTTGTTTCTTGTCTGAGCCTTGATGACGTCAAACTTTTGGGATTTTTGTGTATGCTTTAGACCGAACCAATGAAGGCTGCCTACGTTCCCTCGGACCGAGGGGCTCAGTCCGCGTAGTTCGACCCTCTTTGTGGGAGAAATGCCTCGTAATGTACACTTGCAAGGGCGTATTTTTTTTTTTGAAAATGTGGGGATCGGGTCCCCTTTTGTGTGAATGCCTTATTTGACGTAGGCACAAAAAACATGCTTTTGGGTTTGACTCTTTTGAGAGAGTATGAGTACTGAAAAGCTTGCAAAAGTGTATGGAAGCCCTTGCTGACAGAAAATCAGTGTTTAGCTCTATTGTCCTATTTTGTAGAAAAAGAAGACTTGTCGAGACATTTGAAAACTTGATTTGTTCACAATGATCACTTGTTGTCTTAAAACCCTTTGTTGATGTTCGGGTCATTCAACAATAAAACTTGATATGCTTGATTAATCATGAGGAGAAAGTCAACCGGTATCAAGGATCGAGTTGGTCTGGTGTGAAAGAAGGTTTGTGTATAGGAGAGGTCATTGATGAGACCGGGTTTGTGGATTTGTATGTGTTTATGACCGGACCATTTCTGGTTGCCTACGTTCCCCTTGAAACAAGGAGCTCAGGTCGACGTAGTTCGGGTTTGAACTGTGTTTGGCTTTGGGGCCAGGGCATGAATATTTGTGCGGCCTTTGACGAAAAGGCTCGGAAAGCTGAATGATGAAGCACGGGCCTTGAGGTGATTTCTTGACAAGTCGTATTTGACGGTCTTTTCAGTGACTCCCTTGCTTCTTGATCGTTGGATCTGGGTCCTTGACCTCATTTATTTTTGTGAAGCTTCTACTTGAGCTCTTTTTTTTTGTAGCTTCTGCTTGAGCTTTTTTTTGTAGCTTCTGCTTGAGCTTCTTTTTTTTTTTGAAGCATTTGAGGGCGAAGGCAAGCCCCTGCTTGAACTTTCTTGATGCGCACGAGGGCGAAGGCAAGCCCCTAGATTGTTGTCGACATGGGGTCAATCTTTTGATGCTGAGTGACCTTTTGTTGTCCTTTTCGATGTTCCCGTGTCGTTGACTTGGTCAAGGTGGTGGTGGGGACATGTTTTGGAAAGTGTATGGCTTGATGGAGGCCTTTGTGTGGGGTATGGTAAGGTGTATGGGGAGCTATCGAATGACTTTCTCACACCAATTAATCAAAGCATTAAACATTTGTGAAATTACTTGTTGAGCAATGCAAGTGATCACATAGAACAAAACCATTTCATTAAATGTAATGTGGGGTGCAAAATAATGTCCCAAGTCTAGCAAGAAAAGAAAGAAGACTTATGTATGGAAAATTGAAGACTTAATTACAATGTCCAAGGAGGACTTGATTGAATGAGAAAGGTACTAGAACCTGCGAGGTTTGACTGTATGATTTATTTTTTTTGATTTTCGTCTCTTCGGGGCTCTTCAGCTCCCAAATTCATTTTGGTTAGAACCTTCTCGGCAGCTTGGGCCCGATTTTCCTCTCGTTTGACAACATGCTTAAAGATTTGTTTAATGCATTGTTCATTAATGTGTCTGCGTCTTTATCAAGTGAATCATTATTAACTGTTTTGATTAGTTAATTTATCATTTGTTAAAGTGGCAATGAGGGGATACTCAGAAAGGTCGAACTTTTATTCGAAGCATAAGGAAACATTGTTTTTTGCTACAAACGCGTAATCTTTAGGCGTAAGTCCGTCAGACGACTCGAGAGACTCAAACTTAGATACAATAGACTCGGGGTCTTTTATTTTCGAAGTTAGACTCTAGGAGACGGGGGGTTAGTCCAAGCTTCTCGTCCTATCTCTTCTTGCTGGCTGTGGGTCCGTATTTGTGAAAGTCACACCGTTTTGACGCCGCCACTCTGCTCGGCCTGTCTCGAACTGCCTTATCTCTGGGGAAGGCTCGATCCATCCCTTGGTGTGCCCCGATTCCAGAAAGGATTGTTGGGGAATAACCGTTCTTGGATTCTTTCTCTCGAATTCTTCATTGCGGAAGCCCCAGGTTACGTCTTCACGTCCCCATTCATCACGGGAATTTGCAGAGGACTTATCCACCATGCTTACCTCCTCATTTCTAGGGAAAGGATTTCCGATCGTGTTAGGACCGCGGGGGCATTCCAACTTTCCTTCTTCGATTAGCCCCTGGACCACTTGCTTCAGTACGAAGTAATTGCCGGTGGTGTGACGGGGGTAGTTGTGGAAGGCGCAGTGCTTGCTCATATCCATATTGGTCTTGAGAGCCTTTGGTTGGAAATTCTCGAGGGGTTTGAGAATGTTCCTCTTTATTAGTGTCTCGAGGACTTGGCTCAAGGGCATCCCAAGGTTATCGAAATGTTGGAACCGTGGGTATGCGAGGAGGTTTGTTGCTTCGTTGGCCGTGTTCCCCTTGCTCACCTCATTGTTCAGTGGGGAACGGATTTTCGTCTTTATCAGCCGCAGGGCGCTCCAACTTTCCTTCTTTAATCAATCCTTGAATTGCTTTCCTCAAAACCTGCAAGCTTGCTCGGTTGTATGACCGTGGTATTTGTGAAAAGCACAATACTTGGTTACATCCCGCTTGGCATCGGGAATTTCACGATAATTCTCAAGGGGCTTGAGCATGTTCTGCTTTATCAATGCCTCGAACACTTGGCTTAGAGGCATTTCGAGGTTTTCAAAGTGTTGAAAACGCTGCCGTTTATTCCTCGGGAGTGCTTGGTCACATCTTCTTTGGATTTCATTCTGAATGTATTGGAATGCCTCGGTAGCCCTTTTTCCTTTGTTTGGGGCAATGCCGATTAGGCGGAATCGCCTTGCAAGAGTAGGAAGAAGCAGATCGGCTACCATTTCCTCGCGTGCTCAAAGCTTTTTCAAACTTGGTACCTAAGGCTATACATAGCGTGAAGATCGTGATAGGGGTGGTGGCTGATCAATGTCCTCAACGATGGTTTGAGACAGGAGTGGAAGATGTTCATCTGTTCTTCCTTGGATAGGAGGTCCACTATCTCGCTTAACTTCCAATTCCATCTTTTGTAAAATTCCTCCACCGACTCATCATCTTTCTCGCTCAGCCGGCCCGCAGTCATGCCGGCTTGTTTTCCACTCGAGGTTAGCACGGTATTTTTCCAGGAAGATATCACTTACTTGCTCCCAAGTGGAGCGGTTTTCTGCTTTTACTTTAAGAAACCACGTCAAGGCCGTGTATTTTAGGGAGCGTTGAAAGTGATATGCCATTTGTTGAGGTGTGGCCCCTTTGGTCTTCATACCTAAGACATAGGTATTGATATGGGTCCTCGGGCATTCTGTCCCATCGAACTTCTCCATTTCCGGCATTTTGAACTTTGGGGGAGAGGAATCACCTTGCTCGGATCTCGTGGGCGTGAGCGGGTCTTTCCGAGAGTTGGCCATTTTCCCGTATATCTTTTATATGTTCAACCAACCAAACCACGTGAGGGTCAAGCAGCGTGAGGCGCCGCCGTTTTCCGGATGGAAATCGAGGATAGAGGTGGATTGGCCGATGAGATCGCCATTCGGGAATCTTGGGGAGGTAGTTGAGTGTATACCATCCCGCACTCGGGTTATTGAAATTGGAGCCTAGGGCGTGATTGCTCTGACCGCCAAGGGTTTTGTTTGGGAACCTGGGAAATGTTTTGTTAGCCCCAAGTGGTAGTCCAAATGGGTGGAAGGTTTGAGATGTCAGATATCCGCAGGGACGCTCCGTCCCCTCGGCGTGCATTGAGATTTCGGGACAGTGGCTACGAGGCTCGTATAGAGGCAAAGGATTGAATCCAGGGGGATGTCGAGATGCATTGGGATCTGGTGGAGCAGGCACATATGTGTGCTGTTGATATTGAGCTTGGGGCGCAGGGCCGGGAAATTGACTGTGCTGAGGCGGGCATATCGGAGTTGCATGACTGATGCCTGAGTGAAGCTTTGAGCGAGAGATGCTTCAGGTTGCCGGGATCTCGTAGCTTGGCGGAGGCGGGACTCACGTTGATAGCTTGAGGACCCGGGAGCAGTTATTTCTTCGTCTTCTATGAGAATGAAGGTCCCATCTGTTTGGGGAACGGCCACGGCTCCGCGGCGGCGCATAGTGTCTACGATCCAGGCTTGCTGCTCTTCCTGGCGCTTCTTGAGAGTTTTGAAGGCTCGCAACACCTCTACCATTGTCTGGAGGTTTCTCAGCCGGTGGTGGGGTTCCGTTTCCTCACCGTTATCCGTTGATCCCGCCACGGGGAATAGCGGAGTGTTCTCACCGCTAAACCGGAAGGGCCGTTGGACCTTGTGACCTCGATATCGAAAAGGCGGCTCCCGGGTACTCTCAACCACTCTCGGTTCGCCGGGAGGGGGTGACTGTAAGGTTTAGACATGGGAAGGCCTTTTGGATAAAAGGGGAAAGCTCATGTGACATGCGGTTTCCGCTTTTTATTTATGATTTTTTTGTTGTTTTAATTTACTTAAAGCAAGTTTTCTCGTAATCCTAGGTAGGTTGGAAAAGATTGCTCCTCTTTTTCGCAACTATGCTAGATCCCGGGTCGCGGAGACCATCTCGTGCGGCTATAAGCCCTCGTTTTGCACCCGTATTTCGACATCCCGGTGGACACCCCGGCGAGGGTCCTATAGGGCAAGCGGTTTCCACCGGCCTAAAAGAAAAATCGAACCTAAGGACCGAGCCTCAAGTCATGTTCGTTTTGATGCGTTAGCCATGTGAATAGTGAACCGAGCCGGCCACCGAGTCAAGATCGTGTCAAGAGTTCGGCATGACCTTCTCTTACCTTGCTTGCGCAAGGGATCCGTGACGTTAGGCGTTGGATGGGTCATATTGTCATGGCCGACGTATCAAAGGCGCGATGACATGGTGTCATGTGAGCATAGATGTATATCCGGACGGAACATCGTCGTGTAGCTTCGAAAATCAAGATCAGTCGAGATTTTAGCATGACCTTTTCATCGCTTTGCTTGCGCAAGGGATCTTGAGTTCCGAGCCTCGACTCGTAAAATGGCCTGCATGGTATATGTATCCAGTCCGTATGACACGGACTGGGTAAAACCAACCGAGTCCTGGACAGAGTGTGACTCAAGACTCAAACGTGCAGTGGCTGACGCTTGGCTAGGATGGGATGTTTGGAATGATCCCGTGCGCATCCGAGAGGCCTAGGAAGACCAAACGGATCGCAACCGAGACCACTCCGGTTAAGGGTTGTAGTGTGCGGTGTATCCGAGGCAAAGAAGCGCGTAGCGTGCGGTGTAACCGAGGCAAAGCCAGCGCGTGCGGTGTAACCGAGGCAAGAAGGCGAGTAGTGCGGTCTCTAAAATTCTTTTTCCGAGTAAAAATGTAAGTTTTTTTTTTCGAAGAATTTTAAATGTATGCACGTATGTATATTGATGCATTTTTTTGTATTTTTATTTTTTTTGTAAAATAAAAACGAAGCACGTGCACGCATACACACAACAGTTAAAGAAAGGGGTAAAATGAAAGTTTGACCCTCATCATCGTTTTAAAAATCTTTTGTTTTGTTTAAAAAGATTTTAAAACAAAACTTCCCCAGCGAAGTCGCCAACTGAAATTACCCGGATCCGAGAGGCGCACGGAATCGCGCCCGCATCCGGCATTTCCCGCTTGCAGCCGCTGGTGGAGGTGTCTCGCTGTGTTTTGCTTTGTAGAGTCGCCACGCCGTTTTTATTATTAAGCCCAAAACATTGAAAAAGGGCATCAGTTTAAAAATAATAATAAACTGTTTTTGTGTGATGAGATTTTGAGTTCGGAGGTCAGATGACTCATCGGGAAGAGAATATTAGAATCTTAGAGCTCACCCGAGTCGCCTCGTAAAAACGAGTCTTTCGGATACCCCTAATATTCTTTAACTGTTGTGTGTGTGTGTGTGTGCTTTTAAAAATACATGCTGTATCGGATATCTACATTGTACACTGCTTTATTGAAATGTATTGAAATAGTGTAGGAAGGAAGCCTTACCAATGTTGGTTCGTGTCTGTCAATAGTGCTTGAGGATGGAATAGTGCTCCGGGACGGACCGGGATTGCTTCGGAAGGAGCCGGTTGTTTGCGGACAGAGCTTCGGCATGCCTCGGGATTGTCAAGTGTGCACTGCGTGCAGTTTCGCGTGGGTTGGAATCGTCGGTTGGATTCGGCGCAGGTTCTGGCGTGCGTTGGAATCGTCTGGTTGGATCTCGGCCGAGGTTCGGCGTGGGTCAAATCGTCTGGCTGACTCGGAAAGAGCCGGACGCCTCAGGAAAGACCAGGCAAGGCCTCAGAGTACCACGAGGGGCCTCAGAGTACCTCGAGAGTGCCTCGGGGCAGCGCGGGAGCATCGCGGGAGCGCTCAGAGAGGCTTCGGAGCACCACAAGGGAGCTCGGAAGGCCTCAGAAGGATCCGAAAGGGGCCGGGATTGCCCCGAAGGGTCTTAGAGGGGAGCCTGAAGGCTGGGGGGAGAGGAGAGAAGAGGGAGGTGTGAAAAATGAGGGAAGGGGAGCCCTCAATTTATAGTGCCAGAAAAATGCAAAGAGGTCCGTACAGACCTCCTAGGTTATCCAGAATTTTAGTTTTCCTCGATTTGAGGGATTATGTGATAATTGTGAATTTTCTGGAATGATGGTGTCCCCTGTGCAAAGAGGTCCATACGAACCATCTAGCATGCAAAAAGGTCCGTACAGACCAACCATGCAGGGGGGGTAATGATTTCTCCGGGATTTGAGGGAATCTCGTGGACTTTAAGCGAATTTTGCAATTATGATGCAAAGTGGTCCGTACGGACTTCCATGCTTTTCCACATTTTGTAATTGTGATAGCAAGCTAGTTCTCGTCGAGAGCTTTCCAACCATATATGGCACGTCTCAATCGGAGTTCGTATGAAGGAGTTATGACCTCCGGATGTTTTCCCCTGGTTTTGCTTGGATGGAGAGCGATCCAGATTGGGGTACTTACAGAACTGCACCTCAGGAACTCCACGAGCCTCCTAGTGTAGTTGGCCCACCCGTCCAACTGTCTTATGGCCTGATTATACGTACGGCCAGACACCTGCAAATCAGGAAAGTCATCAAAAGACAAGCAGAAAGTACAGATGCAACATTTGCGTAATGCTACTATCAAATGCGTAAAATGAAAAGCACTCACCGAAGCGTTGGGGTCCTCCCCGCATCGAGGTCTCGGCTCCTCCGGATCGGGATCACCAACCGCCCGCGCGAACCGTCCAGCCCTCGTACGCTAGCCTAGCGCATGGGAGTGGGAGATCTCGGGATATCCCGGGCCCTCACCTCCCCGTGCCGCACCCGCGGGCTCCTCACCTCATCCTCAAGAAAGTGTTATAGTCGGCTCTCGCTATGACATACTCGGTATAGAACACACCCTCGTCTATACCGCTCCAACTCCTCCATCGGCATCGACAGAGGATGCTGCATGTGCAGAGGCGGATCCACCGGCACCATCGGAAGAGACCCCGTGCCATGCTGACGGGTCACCCTATCCCCCGGATACATCGCATCGCAGTGAAGTCCCACCTCAGCTTCTGCCGCCGCGTAACCTCACTAGCAACCTAAACCACGCCAATGTGAATCCGGCTCCACCAGTTAGCCGGATCCGCTCAAGAACTCTCTCGCTCAGTGGCCCGAGACACCTCCTCGTACGACGCCGAGTGCCCTCTCGACGACACCGACCTCTTCGCCTTCTTCTGCCAAGACAGCATGGTAGGGAACAAGGACCGGTACGCCTCCTTAATCTCCCACCGCTGCAGGCTGAACACCTCATAGCACCAGACCTATCAAGCAAATGGAAAGTTATGTCAGCTACAGAGCAGATACATACGAGTACAGAAATGAGTCAAGGAAGAGAAAAAGACGTGAACTCACATCCAAAGCAAATGAGAAACAGCTCAGAAAGTTCTCCTCTCTCCGTGAGAACCTATCCAAGGCATGGTAGAGCTCGGCCACCCAGCCTCCCCCATGCATACCCCTCACGGCATCCAAATCCGCGCCGACTCGAGCAGAGGGAAGTGACAGACGTGTCGCCAGCCGGGAACGTAGTCGCCGACAACGCGAACCAAATGAACCTTCGAGCGTACGCTCGCTCAGCCCTCTTCGGGGACCCCTCCCCATAATCGGTAATACCCGTCCTCAGATGCACCTCCATCGGCCTGTACCGAATACCTAAGCCCCTGGCATCGGTGATATCGAAACCCATCAGCTCCGACAACTGCCCCGGGGTATAACCGTCCAACCACACCAGCGCGTTGCCCCAGGTCGGCAACCCAGTGATAGCAGCAAAGTCAGTGGGAGTCACCGTCGCCTCCCCCCACCTGAAATGAAAAGTATGGGTCGTATCCCACCAGTACTCGCTCAGAGCTACGTACATGGACCTCACCCTCTGCGTCACAGCCACCGCAGCTACTGCGCTGATAAATCCGGCCAAGCCAGAGTCAACCACAAGATACCGTGGACTCCTCTCTCCGTATCGAGCATCGTTCGGGAATATCTCCCACAGCTCTCGCACTGCCTCGAAGGCTCCCCGACTCTTCTGGTTGTGAACATCAACCGTCCCTCGCCCCTGCAGGTGAACAAGGCAAGAATACGTTAAGTACAGAAGCGACATCAACAGAATGCACGAACGCATGTCAAAATGATGCAATGCAGATACAGTTCTCATTCCTTTCCTAAAATATTTCCATCCCGGTTGGAGTATTAACGGTCCAGGATTTCCAAGCATTTCGAAAACTCCGTAGAATCTGGAACTTTCAAAACACTTCGAAAACTCCGTCGAATCCGGAACATTCAAAGCATTTCGAAAACTCCATCGAATCCGGAACTTTCAAAGCATTTCGAAAACTCCGTCGAAACCGGAACTTTCAAAGCATTTCGAAAACTCCGTCGAAACCGGAACTTTCAAAGCATTTCGAAAACTCCGTCGAAACCGGAACTTTCAAAGCATTTCGAAAACTCCGTCGAATCCGGAACTTTCAAAGCATTTCGAAAACTCCGTCGAAACCGAAACTTTCAAAACACTTCGAAAACTCCGTCGAATCTGGAACTTTCAAAGCATTTCGAAAACTCCATCGAAACCGGAACTTTCAAAACATTTTGAAAACTCCGTCGAATCCGGAACTTTCAAAACCCTTCGAAAACTCCGTCGAATTCGGAACTTTCGAATCTTTTCGAACATTTTGAAAATTTACTCCGTCCCGATTTAAACATACTTTAAATTCGGAAAACACATCTAGGCATGGAATTTTGCAACCAAAATTTTTATGTCATCTACCCATAGTGTCAATTGAACTACATTCTAGTCAATTTCGACAAAGGCGCATAGCAAAGTCAAAAGCCCCAATCCGGGCACCAAAATCCCTAGCTCATTCCTAGTCAAATTTCTAACATTTAAAGAATGCACATTCTTAAAATTAATGGAATTTGAAGGAAGCTTACCTGTCTCTTGATCCCTCCTTTGGATTTGTGGTTCTCCCTAGCCGGGTAGAACTCCGCCGGATTCAATGGATGAGTAATGGTTTGAATGGTCCGAACCGAACCAACCGCGTTCTTTCGTCATCAGTCCTTCCATGACGAGCCATTGGTTCCAAATCACCTTCCATGTTGATTTTCCTTCACAAATTTGAGCAAACCTCACAATTTGGGATGAATTTTCTCTCCTCCTTTCTCTCCTCCTCGTCGGAATTAATGAAAGAAAATGGCCAAGCTTGCTTCTGCCTCGGCGCTGATAACAACCTGGTCAACTTCAGGTTCAGTCCGATCGGACTCTTTCTGCAGCAGAAAGATTCCTTGCCAATTTAGCCCCTCAACTTTTCGCAGTTCCAATTTTACCTATTTTGGCCCTCAAAAGTGTAAAATTTCCCCAAAGTTAGACATTTCTAACACCCCATCCCCCGAGGATCCATTCCCAGTTAGTTTTCACTAACGCTCGTCTCCAGACGTTAAATTCCCAGTTAGTTTTCACTAACGCTCGTCTCCAGACGTTAAATTCCCAGTTAGTTTTCACTAACACTCGTCTCCAGACGTTAAATTCCCAGTTAGTTTTCACTAACACTCGTCTCCAGATGTTAAATTCCCAGTTAGTCCTCACTAACGCTCATCTCCAGACGTTAAATTCCCAGTTAGTTTTCACTAACGCCCATCTCCAGACGTTAAATTCCCAGTTAGTTCTCACTAATGCTCGTCTCCAGACGTTAAATTCCCAGTTAGTTTTCATTAACGCTCGTCTCCAGACGTTAAATTCCCAGTTAGTTTTCACTAACGCTCTTCTCCAGACGTTAAATTCTCAAACCCCAGTCGACGTTTGACATTCAAACGCTCACTTCCATCTCAAGTTGACGTTTGACATTCAAACGCTCAATCCCGTCTCCGGACATTCCAGTTACAATTCCGTCTCCCGATGTCAAAATTCCTATTGGTTTTCACCAACGTTCACTTCCCCGGCCGCCAGTCGTAAGCCCGATCGTCCTACCTCAGTGGCCATCAAGGTAAGCCCGCACAACAATCCCTCTTCTGCCATCGCCATCAGCCCGAACGCTCATCCCCAGCGGGATTCTAAAGAAGAAATGTCAATCCTTTCGAGTTGTTAATAACGCCAATTTAACACAACCATTCCCATCATTGCGACCCTATCCCCAAAGCCAGGATAAACCCGGCCGTCATCGTAAGTCCAAGACTCAAGGCACAAATGCCTTCGTCCCATGATAAATGCATCCAAGAATCTCCGGTTTGAGGCGCCACACGCCCTCGTATGTTTCAGGCACTCCGATGTGAGGCGCCACACGCCCTCGTAAGCTCCAAGAATCCTGGGTCCGAGGCGCCACACGCCTCGAAGGTTTAAGAAGTCCTGTGTTCGTACGCCTCACAATAGTCTCCATTCAGGTTCAGGTGCCTCGCAATGGTCTCACTCAGGTTTAGACGCCTCCCAACAGTCTCGCTCCGGTCAAGGTCCCCACTCGCGGTCCTTGCACCTACGAACTACGATCGGCTTGATTCCCGCTCGGGATACGTAGGAATCCTTTCTCTAAGGGTCCAGCCAGTTGACCGCCCAGGTCTTTCAAAGTAAGGCATCCCGATTTGGATCCTTATCTTTTTTCAACGACCCCACTTCCTTCGGAAGTGACGTCGCTGAGGGGCTAACTGTAAGTACCCAAATTCGGATCGTCAAAATTCGTTAAAAGTTAACCGAAATCCGTTAACTGGCCCGCTCCAGGTTAACCGGAACCCGTTAAGTTCCCCGTTGCCAAGCCAACGAGACATCCCGGGACTGCCCCGTGCATCCCGACGTCGAAACGTACTTAACACACGTCATCGCACGTAAAAGTACGGATTTCCATGAAAAACGCACTTTCCGGCACTTTTCGGGGGCGTTTCGGACATTTTCCGGACTGTTATTTTAAAAACGGACAAAACCGGGACCCGGGCATGAACTCCCACAAAGCCTGGTGAGTCATGGGACACGTGGCTTGCATGCCACAACCCTCTAGTCACCTTTCAATCAAATTCAGAGTGAAAAGACAAAAATACCCCTGGTGTACAGTCTCAGTCCGGCCGGACTCATTTGCAGGAAATCTGGAATTGCCAGCAAGCCCCTCCAATTTCCAAAGTTTCACAAAACCCCCTGGATTTCAGGCTCAGTCCGTCCGGACTCATGCTGAAATTTCACCTATAAATACCAAGGCTGTCAAAGCCATTTACAACAACAAAATTACTCTCCAAATTCACCATAGCCACGGTCCAAACCTGTTTCACTCCTTCCCGAGCTCCCGTTTCGTCTCGATTCGCGTGAAACCTCCGTATTTCGATCAAATACGCCCCTCACCACCTTAAAACATCATCCCAAACCACTTTTCGTATCCCGTATACACCCCTCGAGCCAAAGGAGTCGACCCTAGCCATAGGTATAACTCCCTCTCCCTAATCTCTCGTTCCGCCTCGATTTACGCGCCATTCACTATAACCGTTTCAGATGATATCTTTGAAATGTAGACGCCTCCGTCTAACGGGGTCCGATACGTTTTAGCCCCTAGATCCTCTTCTCTTCCCGTAAGAGAAGTAATCTCGGGTTAAAACGGCGTTCCGGCCCCGTTCCATTTAAATTTCTGTCATTTACAATTCCGGATCGATCGATCCGTCGAACGTCATTTAAATTTCTGTCATTTACAATTTCGGACCATTTGATCCGTCGAACGTCATTTACATTTCATGCAACTTTACAATTCCGAGTCGTTTGGCTCGTCGATCGTCATTTACAATTCCGGATCGTTTGATTCTGTTGATACCGCACTTTAAATACTGTCATTTACAAAGTCCGACCCGTTTGGATCGTGATACTATTTACTTTTCAAAGTTCGAGTCGCAACCCAATTCGTTGATTGCAAATCATTTAATACGTTTTTTTCCCGTAAAAATCGTTAACAATGTAATGCCCGGTTCAAAACCGGAGTTCGACCTTCGAACTCTCTTTCAAAGCGCGCGAAGTGACGTTTGGCATCCAAACGCTCATCTTCAAACTTAAAAGCCGACTTTTGACATTCAAAATCATTTAATACGTTTTTTCCGTAAAATCGTTAACAATGACACGCCCGGTTCAAAATCGGAGTTCGACCTTTGAACTCTCTTTCAAAATGTGCGAAATGACGTTTGGCATCCAAACGCTCATCTTCAAACTCAAAATCCGACGTTTGACATTCAAATGCTCTTTTCTTAAAAGTCAACATTTGACACTTAAGATAAACAGTTAAAATCAGCATTCGCGCCACTTTTCCTAAAACTTCAAAACCGACGTTTGTCATTCAAACGCTCGTCTTTTCAAACAAGATCACCTAATCAACGTTTGACATTCAAACCAAGATTAAGCTTGTCATTCAAGCCCCCCCCCCATTTCAAAATGCAAACACACACACACACGCACACGTTTTCGAGAAAGGTAGAAAGACTCGTCATACGAGGCGTTTTGGGTGATCTCGTAATACTCTTCCCGAAACGTAACGTGATCTCCGAACCTAACAATCACAGGTACCAAATAGTTTTTTACTCGTTTTTGCTACCAATAAAAATGACTCCCCGTTTTCAAAAAAGCCTTTTCCTAAGTTTTTGCTGCCAATAAAAACGACACCTTTTCAACTAATAGTTGTTTCTCAATGTTTGGGCTCAAAATACAAAAACCGCGTGGCGACTCCTCTCCCTTCCCAAAAAGCGAGGTCTCAGACACCAACCCTCCGCGAAAGACAACCGCGTTTCGCATCCGCACGAAATCCCTGGTAATTTTAGCTAGTTATGTTGCACTACACAGGACTGATGAGGTCTGTTGTGTCGCGTGACATAACATTGCCTTCTGCAGAGACTTTACAATTGAGAAACAGACTCAACAGATACCAATTCAAATCAAGTTAGAACAACAAAACAACTCAGGATAGCACGAATCAGCAACATATTGACCAAGGGAGTGTGGATATGGGGAGATCCACCCTCCCTTGATGAACAAGCAACGAAATATGATTCAATTAAACCATGAACATCAATTATACTAAGCCAAGCAAATTAAACAGAGAGATGGCAGTTGGGACTTGATAATTGAAGGCGGATGGAGCCTAATTATCAAGTCCAAGGAACAAATTGTAATGAAACAAATATAATGGCAAATATGAGAGAGATGGAGAGAGGAATTCGTTACCCTTGTAGTCCACGATCTCTATACCAAGTTAGGTGTGGAGAGCTCCGATTCAGCTGATAGGATAAGATTCGGATCTCAGATTGGAGTGCTTGGCTTGGATCTTCAGTTAGTGAGTGAAGTATGGAGGTAGATGTGTGAATTGGATGTGGGAGAGGCTGAATTGGGAGGAATTGGTTGGTGTTGTGTGTGTTTTGGGAGAGAGGTTGGTTTCTGACGTAAATTTGGCAGAGTGACCTTAGGAGGTGGAAAAAGGATCCAAATATGAGAGGGGGAGGGCTCTATTTATAGTTGCAGATGAGGGCTTGTTCTGTCACATGACCTTCTGTATCAACTTTCCATGGCTCGAGTTGTCGCGCGACTTAAGCTAGCCATAACCGTTTTTGGGCGCCAACAACTGGTTCTAGAACAATCTGAGCTAATTCCTTAAAGATCCAAAGCCAATAATTCCTTGTAGGTCCTTTCTTAGCGAGAAACTTATAAAAAGCTCCTGAAAGTCTCGGAATGGACCAGGAATTTACCAAAATTCCCCTAGTGCAATTTTATCATATTAAAATGCACCTTGGATTGGCGTACTTACAAATTATCCTCGCTTTAAGTAGCTTCTCCACCTCTTCTTTGATCGCTATTTCCTTGTCCGGAGAAAAGTATCTTGATTTTTGGTGAATGTTCTTGTAGGATGGGTCATCATTGATTTTGTGGAGGATCACGTCCACGCTGATTCCTTTCATATCCTCCACCCTCCAAGGGAACACATCACAATTTTTCCAGAGGAACTCGATCAAGATCCTTCTCTCCTCGGGGTGAATTTCCAGCCCGACCTTAACAGTTTGCTCGAGGTAGTGAAAGTTGATTACCACTTCCTCGAGCTCGTCGTTAGGCCTGAGGTCGCTGATTTCACGGTTATGCAGGGAGTCTATGATAATGGTTGGGGGGTTAACTCGTGCTCTGGGCAGCGCGGCCATGGAATATATGACCTCTCGGTCTATCGTTCCTTCAATTCCCCTATCAATATAACCTCCCTCAATAGGGGCCAACTTATTGGCCTTCCTGCTCGTCTTGAACTCTACCTTCGTGGAATGGAAAGAAAGCATGCCAATTGGAATGGGTGCCAGAATAAGTTCATGGGCTTTCCCCTTTCTCAGTTTGTCCTCGCCCTCTTTCTGCTAGCAGGATGTCTGGCCTTTATCAGCTTTTCTCTTCTCCTTTAGTGCTCGGAGGAATCTCCAGGGCAGGTTCTTTATTGTAGCAACTCCGCCCGGAGTGTTAAATTTCACCCTTTGGTGGGGAACGAAAGCAACTATTCCCAATTCGGTCTGAGCGGTTACGCCGAGGATGGCATTGTATTGGGAAGAAAGATCAACCACCATAAAAGTGATTTTGGCTGACTTCTACATGGGTTTTTTCCCAATAGTTACTTCAAATTGTATCGTCCCTTTAACCCAAACGGCGTGATTAGTGAACCCCTCGAGCATACCGGCATAAGGAGTCATGTTAGCCTCGGTCATCCTCATGCTTACTAGAGTATGGTAGTAGAGGATATCTCTGGCCGCACCTGTGTCGATCAAAACTCGGCCAATGTTTGCCCGGTTGATTCTCATGCGGAGGGTGAGCGGTTGAGTAGAGTGAAAGAGGGAGGAGGCAAGTTCACTCCTTTTGAACCCAATTTCTTGCTCTTCTTCGGGAGCCATGGGGGGAATCAAGAAAACCTTCTCCAATGTTCGGATCTGGAGGGAGAGCTGTTTGTTGGATGGAGGCTCCTCTCCAATGAAATTTATCTCATAATCACCCAACTCATCATCGTCATTGTTGTCACAGGTGTACTTTGTTTTTTCTTCAAGGGGTCGGGGACTTGGCAGATTCACCAACTGCATGATCTCCGTTATAGATTTGGTGAGGGGGTGAAAACCTCAGCTTTTTAAGTAGCCGAGTTAATTACCAAGTTCGTCACTGACCTATTGACCTTTTTACCTATTCGTCACTGAAGTATTTCTCTTTACGATTTCTTCCTTAACCTATGTACTTAGTTTACCATGTCATCCTTTCATCTCATTTCCATCCAAACTGCCGTTAAAGCTGCCCATGTGGCATGCTGACGTTATAAAAATGCTGAGTTGGCAATAGACTTGGTCAAGATTTGCTGATGTGGTTATAAAAGGGGGTACAAATGAAAATTATTAAACTAAACACCCTAATAGTTATTCCTCATTATAAATAAAGGGTGTAAAATTGAAACTTTAAATTAAACACACCCCTGCCTTATAATTTTTATTAACCTAATTCCATTGTTCACAAGAGAGATATAGAGAGAGAGAGAGAGAGAGAGAGAGAGAGAGAGAGAGAGATAAAACAATCCAACAAGATAATCATCTTCTACCTTCATCTCCATCTCCATCTTCTCCAACACCTCCGGCACCGGCCACCCTTCCTCATCCACCGCCGTCCTCTACCATCCCACAACAACCCTTCCATGAACCCATTGATCGCCTCTCCCAATCACAGAGATTTGTTCCCTTCCCCATCCCACCCTTTTCAGTCCGCCGCCGTTGAATATTCTATTTCCGCTGCCCTCCCACTCCTATTTCTACATTCTACTTCTTCTGCGTCAAAATCCACGCATTCCCCCTTGCTTTCAGATCTAGATCTAAGATTTATCTTCATTTCTTTCTCCATCCACCATTGCAGCCGCTTTCTCCCACTCCCTAAGCCTCTCCGTCTTCCCCCTTCATTATTAAGACATCATAAACCACTAGCCTTCCCCACCACAACTTATTGCCATCGTCGCCCTTCCCCCTCCCCTACTCCACCTCCCATCTCTCTTTAGATCTGAACTACTCCATTTCTCTCCCTCCACCACCCATACCCCTACCCAAACTGGATCTGGAAAATAGCTCCCCCCTTCTTTTCCCTCTCTGTTTCTTCCCTACTGGGCCCATTCCGCCGTCTTCCCAAGTCCGACAAAAAATACAGGTCCCAAACCACTCCTCTCTCACTAAAACTGGCGCCCAATTCTCAGATCTAGAGACATCGTCATAAAAAATACAAGATATTTTCTAGTTGATTTTAATTTTGCACAATTTTGTGGTTTAGGTTTGAAGATAGGATAGCAGTTTGTAATTTGTATTTGAGTTTGAGTTTGTACATACAGACTTTATGGATCTAATTTGGCTATTATTTTATATATAAGTAGGTTAATATAGGCTGTTGAATTGTATAACTCTTGTCTTTGTTTTATTTTTAAGATTTACATTTTGTTGATTATTTTGATTAAGAATTATTTGCAGATATTTATTATGTGATGAGATTGTACTCGTGAAATTATTAGTTTTTTTTTTTTGGTAATGGTGATGGTGGTTTGGTGGTGGCCTTGAAGTAGGTCAGCGGTGGTTGGTAGTGTTCCGATAATGCACTAGTTAATGGGGGGGGGGGGGGTTGATGATGAGATTAGATGGCGGGGCTGGAGATCAGATTAGATAGTGGGGGGTTTTGCTGATAAAAAATAAGTTTTTTTTTGAAATAATAATAATAGAAAATTATAAGAGATGTTAAAGTATAATTTTCAAAATTAATTTACACAAGGTTTTGATTACCATGGATATTAATTTATGCTTTTAACTGCATTTAATGTATTTATAAAATGATATTTTAATTTTAACCCCTCTATACTTTGGATTTTTGAGTTGGGGGTCTCTAGTTAAATAATTTTCATTTGTACCCCTTTTATAATCACATCAGTAAATCTTGACCAATTCTATTGCCAACTCAGCATTTTTATGATGTCATCATGCCACATAGGCAACTTTAACGGCAGTTTGGATGGAATGAGACGTAAGGATAACATGGTAAACTAATTACTTAGGTTAAGGACGGAATCGTAAAGAGAAATACTTTAGTGACGAATAGGTAAAAAGGTAATTAGGTCAGTGATGAACTTGATACTTAACTCTTTAGTAGCCCGAGTTCTATTATTCCCCTTATAGTTACTTTCGTTCAAAATCTGGTTGGTGACAACTAGTCTGCTTCTGGTTTCTCAGACTTCTTCTTACTTTTCTTTTCTGCCATAGCTATGGCGTAAGCCACATTATATAGATCATATTTTGACTTAGGCTCTCTGTCGGATAGTTCATAGATTAACTGTCCGGATCTCAGTTCGGAGTTGAAGCAAACGATCACCTCCCGGTCTGTTAGGCTTTCCTCTACTTGGCCAGCCATCGCTCTGAAATGATTGTAATAACTCAGAGTTGTTTCATTCTTCCCTTGCTCAATGTTTGCAAGGTATGTCAGTCTTTTCTTTCTCTTTCCAGCTATTGCAAAGTGGTACAGGAACCTGCTACTCATAATTTTTCAGCTATCGATACTTCCCTTCTTTTGTTCACGGAACTAGGACAAAGCTGTTATGGAGAAGGTACTCACGAAAGCCTTGTAGAGAATATCATCTGCCTTGGTGAGGAGGGCCATGGTGGATTCAAAACTTTGCACATGGTCCCGTGCGTTTGTGGTTCTCGTATATTTTTCAAAACTTGGCATTTTAAGAAGTAGATTGGGAGGTAGATCATTAATTCGTTGGGAGAAAGGACGAGTGGCACTGATATCATCATCATCATCCACCTCCTTCCTCCCCATTTTCATTTCATCTAATCTCTTTTTTAATAGGAGAATATCTCTTGCATCGATCCCCGAGCTAAAATGAGTACTCCAATGGGTCCTTTCTTTTCCTCTGTGCCCATTCACTCTTCTTTGTTCCTCATGTTCCTAGTGATTGTCCCCGTGTACAGATGGTGCTTTGCCATTCAGTGGTCTGAAATGACGAGGAGGTGCCATTTCTGGACACGAAAAGGTTCTGTGACGAGGAGACCCCTTATGCCGATGAGGGCTCCTAGGTCGAACAGGGCTCCTATGCAAAGGAGAGGGGTTATGACGAGCAGGGGATTTTTGTCTTGCTTGACTAATCCTTGCTCTCAAGTCAGCAGAGTTAACCTCCTGGTCCCTCTAATTGTTCAAATGATTTCTCAAATCCTCGTTGTTTCATGTATTTCCATGTACATGAGCTCTATGACGAGGAGAGACATCTTGTAGAGGTTTCTGCCTGGGTCTATCAGCAGGGTCATGATGAGGGGGATTTTGGCTGAGAGGAAGATTATCTCTATTCCCCCGACTACCCCGCCTGTCAAGATGACTCTCCCCTTCAAGGGAATTTTCAGTCCTCGTAGGCCTTATGAATTCAGCTAGGGAGTGCTCATGATCTAGTTGCAGCAAGGCATGTTGTGTTTCATAAATGCGTTGCAAAGTTTTCATCTGTTGATACAAGAGAGTTCTGCGATCAATCTGTTGGGGGGAAGCTACGTGCCCGCCGCCCGTCCTGATCCGTCAACAGGCCTTCCTACAAATGACGAGGAGTTTCTCGCAAGATACTCTAAGCATCGTCAGTTCACTAGAATGCAGATTCATTCCTAGTGGGGGCAACCCGTCGTTCAATGGTGGAGGAGTTGGTAGTTCCCCATTGGCAAGTGGAAAAGCAGTACTAACGTTGCCAAGAGTTTCATCCACAAGAATATTATCTGGATCATGAGTAATACTAGCAGTATCTCCTTCCTCCAATAGGATTAGAAGGGAGCATAATTTTTCAAGCTATTCAACGGATAATACAAATCGCTTACCGGCAATGGAACCAAACTAATGATGTCAAAAACGTTCGGATCATTCCAAATCCTGCGGTAGGTTGTATCCTGGATGTATGAATAGCTTGAAAAAGATGAACAAACACGTAAACTAAGCAGGGTATTCACCGGCGAAGGGCCTCCGCCGTAAGAGTAAGTATTCGTGTGACATATAGAGCAAATCAATTGACAAGAGTTAAGAGTCAAAAGATACGTTACCCAAAAATATGTGAATCATGGCTTGTATTTATAGGTGCAGGATGTATAGTCCATCTTGAAATAGGAAGTTGTGTGAGAGGGAGGTTATAATCCTAGTGGGATTATAACTTCCCACAATTTTTGTTTGAGTAGGATTATAATTGCCTTCTGTACGTATGCCTAGAATGCATGCTGCTCGGCATGTAATGCTTGGTCGGCATGAATGAAAGCCGAGGAAGAGGGTAGCAAGGATAGGGAAGCCCATTTCCTTGCCTTTGATAATCGAGGAGGCCCTCGGTGATACTTCGATGATTTGTAGCTGCCTTGGTCGGCATATGAAGGGTGCCTTGTAGGCATGTATCAGTGTTGTTGCCTTTGTCATTTTATTAACTCTGCTATATCTAGGCCGACATAGTGGGAATGACGATTTGGAAGTCACGACGAGCATCTAGAGGGAAAGTTCCCCACTCCATATGTCGTATTTGAGACTTGTATAGATTATATTTTGGGTACAATCCATTGGGTCTTACCCGGTTATAACCCATGTTTGTACCTTGGTTTATACCGTTCATGTAATATTAAGTTAGATACAATTTTTTGGCTAGAGGTCTGAACTCATCACAAAAGGGTTGAGTTTGAGTTGTATGTCCCAGGGGATCATGTAATATGTGCAATTAGTACTTTGTTATCATTCTTGCGTTTCTTCATTATAATATAAATATATAAACCATTTGAAAAGAACTGGACCGAAAAGAATTGGACTTTCGTTGTGGGTTCTCTGACGCTTTGATATGTGTTGTTAGTTTTGGGTATTGCCAAGCATCCTAGCAAGAAAATCTTTACGGAGTATGGGTCTATGAATCCTATAATTTTTTGTCCCAATATAAGTTGTCCTGAAATAAGTGACCTTTTAACACTTTTTCTTAAAAATAAAAAAAAAAAAAAAAAACAAACAATTTTTTATATAAAAATAAGTTCATAATTCACTATATATATATTTGCAAAATTTAAAGTTTTGAAGTGAAAAGCAAGAATATTTATAAATTTTTCAAATTTCGAAATGACCCTTAATTCAAAATGGTCATTCATTTTTAGGACGGAGGGAGTATAAAATAAAAGTCATGTTATTATTTTGTTGTTATAAAATATGATTCATTTTATAAATGAAAAATAAATGATGAATTTTGGTTATCTATTGTTTAATTGGTATATGAAAATGAATTTATTAACTAAATATTTGGCTTTATGCAACAAAATATTGATTTCTCAACTGTTTTAATGTGCATATGACCTCACACAAACGTGAAATCAATATATCTGTGTTATTTCTAATGATATATGAAAACAAATTCATCGTGACCATTAAATAATCAAGAAATTGAGAGATAAATTTATCAGTTTATACTCAAATATAAACAAATGAGAAATGAATGTCTATGTTTTTAAATTAAACATCGGAGAAATTGAGTATCAATTGTAAAAAATTGAGAGATGAATTTATCAGTTTTATACTCAATTATAAACAAATAAGAAATGAATGTCTTTAAATTTGAACATCTGAGAAATTGAGTATCAATTGTGAAAAATTGAGAGATGAATTTATTTGTTTTATACTCAATTATAAACAAATAAGAAATGAATGTCTCTATTTTTAAATTAAACATCGGAGAAACTGAGTATCAATTGTGAAAAATTGTGAAATTACACAACTGTGTAAACATACAACTGTGAAATTAATTGAGAAATGATTTTATAATTGAAAAATCACACAACTGTGAAATCACATGTGTAATCACACAACTGTAAAATCACACAACTGTAAAATTAATTGAGAAATGATTTTATAATAGAAAAATCACACAACTGTGATTTTAAAACATGGGCTAAAGATTCCTCATCATAGGATCCGTTGAAGAAAACCCCTAGAAAGCAACATTTAAAGTTAAACCTTTAATTGATTTCTAAGTTAGTAATAGCTTTTAGTGAATTTTAAGATAATTTTTTCTTAATTTATACTCCCTCCGTCCCATCTTTTTATAGACTTTTTGGATTTTGCACGAGAATTAAGGAGAAAATATTATATTGAAAATATTATAGTAGTTAAATGTGTGGTAGGGAATAGGAGAGAGAATGTAAAAGTTAAATATGTGGTAGGGAATAGGAGAGAGAATGTAAAAGTTAAAAATATTTAATAGGATAGAGAATGAGTGGGAGGAATAGTAGTTAAATGTGTGATAGGGAATAGGAGAGAGAATGTATAAGGGTATAATGAATGATTTTTTTTGTAAATATATGGAGTTGATAAGGGTATAAATATATTCAAAAACTTGCCATTTATGAAAATGAACTCTTAATCTGGAATGGACCAAAAAGAAAAGATGAACCCTTGATCTGGGACGGAGGGAGTAAAATATTACCATATTTGAAAAGATCTAATAATATTCTATGTTATCTCTTGTAAATAGTTAGTATTATTTTTGGTACTCAACTACTTACAAGAGATAATAAAGAATATCTACAAGAATATTATGATATCTTTTCAAATACTCCTCATCATGTCCATAATAAATGTTGCATTTGGTTAATTAAATTGAATTTTGATGAACATTTAATGATAAATTTTTCTTCATGAAAATTAGAAAATAGGTATGAATAGTGTTTCCATTGATATACTAGAGAGTGCCGATACGGTGTTTCGGAAGGGCGGGCACCAAAGTCCGTCAATAAACGGGCGGGGTGGGCTGACCCAAATTTCTAGTGAGCTGGAAAAACGTTATCCCAACCCAACCCACCTTGGGTTGGTGGATTAGACGGGCTATGCGGGTCAATTCAAGAAATGAAATTTAGGTTTGAAATTGTGAATAAACTGATACTAACGAACAACATTACACAAACTGAAGGTAAAATTACTACAAAAAAACTAGCCATAAACAACAACCACCAAAAAAGCAGGTAAAAGGAAAGAGTTTGTGGGTACAAATTTGAACGTACAATATAAAAGTTTCGAATTTAACAATACAATATACAATATACGATCGAAATAAGATAAAATTGTTCAACAATTAAGTAATTGGACAACTATCAATCAATATTGAAAAATTATCCAATATTTTATTTTGCAAATCAAAACATAACAATTAACAAACTCAAAAATAATGTATTTCACCAAATACCAACAATAGACAATTAAGAAGACAATGTCAAAAATTCAATTTTTTATTGTTACTTATATGACAATGAACAAACACCAATTAAAATTCAAGACAGAAACTAACAAAATCAAACAATCTATTCAGATTCACAACTAATTATTTGTAAGCGCACTATAAAAATTCAATTGAATTTTTCTTTTGCAGAAAGATGGAAGATGTATTGTTTCATTTATGATAGATACATATACTGAATACTAAAGAGAGAGAGATACATGTGTGTGAATCGAATACAGTAACAACGACAACGAATTAGTGGTGGTGGAGTGTACCGACGGCGATGGAAACTGCGACGAGGGTTACATCGTCTACTTACTTAGGGTTTCTATGCTTCTCTCGACTCTCTCTCTCACAATTCTGACTTCACGATTCAGTTAATTACACAAGGTCGATAACATTATCCCTAGAAATTTAACTTAAAACGACGTCGTTTTGTGGCAAAAAATAATAATAAAAAAGAATAGTGGGTTGGCCCGCCTCGACCTGCCCCAAACCCGTTTTGGCTCCTGACTGTATGGGCCAGCCCAAATTAGCCAACTTTTATTAGGGTTATCTCTATATATATTAAAGGAAGATAGTTGCAAATATCTCCACATACAAGGGCATTTTTGTAACAGTTTTTGCCAGCTCATCAGTAAGGGTATTTTTGGAAATCCAAAATTTATGTACTGGAAAAAATAAATAAAAATTTCCAAACATCTGTCCACTTTGCATGTAGCCCATTTGTCTTCTTTTCCTTAATCAATCTGACACTACTCAAATTGTTATTGGGCAACAGGAAGAAGGTGGACACAAATACAAGGAATTTTTGAATTCAAATATTTTGTACTTCCTCTTCTTCTGGCGTCTTCCCAGGTCCCTCACACACACACACGCAAACACACACATACACATACACACACGCAAACACACACCCACACGCACCCACGAACACACACACACAATTTTTTTTGCTAACTCTCAGTTTTTGCTTATGCTTATCAGGTGGCTGACAAGAAGCCATCGGGACACGGGTATCTTCATTGGCATGGATAATAGACTCAAGATCTTTGAAGCTTAAAGAATTAGTAGCAAAATCCCAGTCGAGGTAGGATGTAGTTCTTCCGCAATTCAGATCTGAATATCTGAATTCCATTTCTATTTTTGCTATAATTTGTTATTTTGCAGAAATAAATTCTGGGGCCATGGTGATTGGGTGGATTTCTTGAGAAGCTGAGAAAGAAAGAGAGACATAGAGAGGGAGAGAAAAATTAGGGTTTGAAGAGGACGTTGGCGTCGGTGTGGTCGTTAGTCATGGTGGCGCGGTGGGGATGGGTAGTTGGGGTGGGGCGATTTAGCTTAGAAGATGAAGAAGAAAGAAAGAGAAGGTATGAGGAGGAGGAGGAGGAGGAGGAGGAGGAGGAGGAGGAGGAGGAGGAGGAGGAGGCGAGGATGGGTGGCTCAGATCTGCATTTTATTAGGAAGGGTGAGAAAGTTAGAGGGGAGGGGTTGGTGATGGCAATGGTGGGTCGAAAACAAGGAGGGTCTTTTCAGAGGAGGGGAGCTTTGGTCGGCGGTGGTGATGGGAAGGAGAAGAGAGGGCGTTTGTAGAGGGGGAGAAGAAAAGGGAGAATGAAAAGGAAAAGATTGAATTAACATTTTTAAGGTGGTTAAAATAGTTAAAAAGAATCAAAGCTTATTTTTTTTTTTTACTTTTCTATTAATATATAAGAATATTCTCTCACAAATATTTCTAAAAAAAAGTTACTATACTTCATTTATGTAAAATAGATGTTGTATTACTATTCCTATATTCAAATCTTCCAAAAAAATATATAGGTTAATAATTTATTTATTTTAAGTTTCTTTGAAAAAATTACTTCATTTTGTTCAGAAAACGTTTTTGTTTTGATATTAAAAAAACCTATTTTCACATATATATTTTTTTAATTTTCTTTTTAAGAAAATAAATTAATTTTAAAAATTAACTGTAAATAATAAATTAATAATATCAAAATTATATATATATGTGGGAAATTTACAGAAAAATAAAGAAAAAATTTTCAAATTTTTTCTTTAGCTATATTTTCAGTGAAAATATAAATATTCTAGAAGCATAAATCAAGTAAAATATTATGAACAAAAAATTCTTTTATTTTTTAATATCAGAAAGAGTATTAATTTTTAATGCAAACAAATATTTCTGTTGACACCTTTCAAAAAAAATCTTAAACATTAAAATATCTATTATAAAAATTTTAAAATGAGAGAAATGCTATCAAATAATCATTAGTTTTATACTTTTCTATTAATATATAAGAATATTTTATCAGAAACATTTCTAAAAAAAAAGTTACTTCATTTACTTAAAATAGATGTTGAATTACTATTTCTATATTCAAATATTCCAAAAAGTAGTATAGGTTAATAATTTATTTATTTTAAGTTTCTTTTAAAAAAAAGTTGCTCTCTTATGAAAAACTAGTTGGTTTTAAAACCCAATCTTTCATTTTCATTAGTACATGGCGGGACGGGTCGTTCCGATAGCACCAACCCAAATTGACTGCTCTAGAGAGTAGGTTAATATTCTCACAATCTACTATACTTTATCATAATTACAAAATTTATTATTTTTTAATTTTCTTGTAAATTAAATTCAGAACTTTAGGAAGTAAAATATTTTGAGATACATACAAAAGTAATATTAATAAATAATCTCAGTCAAAATCTTGCAAAAAATTAGTTTTTTCATAATATAAGAAAAAAATTAATTCTAAAACACTAAGTCTAACTAATAAAAATAATGAATTATTCTGAAAACTAATTTTTTATAGCATTTTAAAAAAAACTAAAGTTACTATTAACCTCAAACTAGAAATTGGTAAATTAGGGGCAGACACACTATAAAAGCCTCAAACACCATCTCTACCGAGCACATCGCGCATTGTCTGCCTTCGAGATCTCTCAAGCAAGAAGCGTTTTTTATCACCTTTTGAAGGTTAGAGAGCTCCCAATTGAATCTTTAATTGCTACAAATCAACCCCTTTGTTCTTGATCTGTTCAAATTTGTCCTCATTTTGATCAAATTTCTAAGTTTTGAATGCTATTGATCTTCCTTCCATGGATAAGATTTGTGTCATCTCGAATTGCGTTTTCGATGCGTTATTTTTTTTTAATCTCTTAACTATTTATGATTTTAAGGTTGAAGTAAAGTAGGTTACTTGTTTTTCTCAACTTTTGCCAAATCTGTTTGGATTTTGTTTTGGATGAATGTGACCATTCTGGAATGTTCTATTCTCTTGTATTAGATCTTGTTGGATTTTGAGTGCTATATTATTGTTTTTCCGAACATAACTTTTTTTTTTTTCAATTCTGGGTAACTTTGTTGAATTGTTACCAACTTTTTGTTCATTTTGCTAATTCTATTTATTAGATCTTGTTGAATTATGAATTGGGTGTTTTTCATGCCTTGATTTTGGGTTAAAACTAGCCGTTTGTGATACAAGTGTACATTAATTTATTTTGTTTTATTTTATTTGTTTATTTTTGGATTTCAAGTACTTTTTTGAAGTCTTTGTCTACCTTCTTTTCATTTGTTGTGAAATTTCAAAGATGCATATATATATATGTTCATAGTAATTGTAGGATGATGAAATATGAGTTTGTCCATTTTGCTATTTTTGTTAATCAGATGTTGATAGCCTAAACAATCTCATATGTGATTTAGGGAAAATGCTATACGGATGGAGTTCTAAAAAAAATCCCATCTGGGAAGGTAAGCAGGACTTGGTGTTTTAGTCCAAAACCTTGAGACTGGCATCACACATTTTTTGTCTATCAAGGGATAAAGGGTTCTTTTCATGAAAATTTTGGATCTCTCATTTGTTAGCTGCAACTGATGATCCCAATTTTTTTTTTATTTTCATGACAAGTGTGAAATATCATTGCTATGATTGTGTATTGCACATTACTAAACACAAATGAGGTGGGGGTTGAGGGGTTAGGAGATTTGCTGCGAACTTAGGCTTTTGGATGTGATTGAAGCTAGAAGATATCTCATACTTGGCATTAACAGAGCCAGGACATTCTAATTGTTGAGTTGGTGGGCAGATGTCAGTATTTCTTTGTTGACTATGTAGAGCTTTACGTGCGACTAAATATGAAGTGAGCAAATATCGTAGGGCCTATTGATTCTTCGGGCTTTGTGCATTTGTAGAATTTTCTGATATTGGATAGTTCGTAGGCCCTTTTTATATTTTAAGTTTCCATCTCTTCTTGCTGGGTGTACTTTTTGTTTTCTTTGTTGTTTTTCTGTGTTTATGTTGTTTGGTTGTGTTTTATTTTTAACTTGAACTTTGAATTGGATGCAGAGTGAAAATTTAGAGTCAATCTAAGGAGCTCATGGGGACTGTTATTGATGCTGCAAACAAGGTATCTATTTTTCCTACTGATATCTTAAACTTTATCTTGTTAGATTAATTTATAAATTAATTCTCGTGAATAAATATTTTTGGATGGTCTCGTCTAATCCAGCATTGGCGGACTCAAAACTTTTTTAAGTGGGTGCACATTATTACACTATAAAGCTCTAAAATATAAACTGTGAAAATTCATGCTTGTTATGAGACTTAACCACATGACCTTAAGGTTACAAGTCTAGCACCTTACCCACTAAACAAGCAAGCTATTTGAGTAAATGGGTGCACTTCCCCCATTTAGCTATGCTTGTGTCCACCGCTGTAATCCAACAGACACTTGAAAATCATAAAATATTTGATCTGTGGCGTACTGGTATTTATGGAACTAGATGAAGCCTAGTTTAAGAAATTATAAAAATCAAAGGGTTAACCTAATGTATATTGAAGTTGTAGGGCTTTCATCTACACTGACATTTCAAATATTAGGAAACCGGAAGGATTGGACCAATAGTTTGATACTAAGTTACATCTAGTTCAGTTTAATCTTTTAGATCGAAGACCAAGCTGTCTATTAGAGCCAACCAAGAAATAGTCTTATATTAAGAATGTATTTTCTTGTAAATAACGCTGTTTCCTTTTGAAGTTCATGCATGTGCTATATTAATACATATAAAGATACTTCATAAACCTTGCGCCAAAATGTTAACTGTGGACTTTATGTGAGGCAGAGTTCAGGAACCCTAAGTGGGATTGTGGTGAAACTTGTGGGTCGGGGTTCTGAACGAGTTCTTGGATCTTTCTTCAATTTTCCAGAGCGCATCCAGAAAAAGAAGAGTGTTCTCCATCAATTTAGGTGATTTAAGCGAGGCAACGTCATTGAATCCATAAAGAGGAGTTTGAATAAGAGTTAGAAAATTCAGGAAGATAAATATTTTTGATGATTTGAGCCAGGAATATGTAAAAGATAATTTTCTTTTGGCTTAAGTAGAAAATCACCAATAAGTATGGATGTGCGACAGAAAATATGGAATCTTCTTTTGAAGGTTATTGTTCTGTCTCGACGTTGACTATGAAGGATGTTGGTCTTGAGATTTGAGTTAAATTCCTTCCTCTGTTACTTAATTGATCCAGAATAGCCCTCCTCAAAGATAGTTTTGGCTTTTCTCTGATAGGCCATTGCTCTTACGTGGATGATTAGTTCGAAGCTATGTTTATAGTTTATCTGTTGGTCGCGTAAACACACAATTCCCCCTTGAATTTTCTTGACAAACATATGCTATTTCAGGAAGCTAATGGAAGCGCGCTGAGTCAGAAGAAGGTTAAGGTTGTTTTTGTCCTAGGTGAGCATTTTGATACTTGGTTAGCAACAAATGACTCCTATCAGCATTTGGATAAGCATTACTTGTAACTGACATATCAGTTGATTTTGTTCATCTTCCAGACTTTTTGTTTGTATTTATGACTGTAGTTGCCCTTGTCTTGGTGCTAACCCAAAATTGTTGAAGTTGTGTATTCTCTGACTTGCCCTGCCAGATGCAAGTGTTTGTGTTTTTAGTTTCACTCCCTATTGTCTTTATTCGTAATTATTTAATTGATTTGCTTCCTTTTTTTTTTTTTCTCCTTCTTCCTGATATTGAGCAGGCGGCCCAGGCAGTGGGAAGGGCACCCAGTGCGCAAATATTGTAAAGCACTTTGGATATACCCATCTTAGTGCTGGTGATCTTCTCCGGGCTGAAATAAAATCTGGTTCTGAAAATGGGTATTCTATCTGATTATTATTCTGTTATAACGTCCATGTATTAGATGTCTATGGTGAATACTTCCAAGGCTGTCTACGTATGTGAAAGCAATAGACCATTAGTGTATATTGAAACTGGGGTTGCTATTTGGATAGTGATGTGTTCTCACTTTTTTAGGGATCAGGTTTTTTTTTTTTTTTTAAGTTCTGGTTATTCTTTTTGTGTGTTTCAATTCTCTTTGAATTGATTCCAATTTCTCTCTCTTATTACTTGTAGGACCATGATTCAGAACATGATTAAGGAGGGAAAGATTGTTCCTTCAGAAGTAACAATCAAGCTTCTTGAACGGGCCATACTGGAAAACGGCAATGACAAGTTTCTGATCGATGGGTTTCCTCGTAATGAGGAAAACCGTGCTGCTTTCGAGTCAGTTGTAAGTCAGATACTCATTAGATAAAAGTAGCTATAGAGTTGTCTACACAGGCTTCATTTCTCCAAAATGTTTTTTTTATATAGGTTTAATTTCATTTTCAACCACTGTACTTTACTTCGACTTTCACTTCAACCACTGTACTTTGTTTTTAGCATAAAAACCACAAAACTTTTGGAAAACTATCATTTTAGCCACAAATTTGCGAATTAAGTCACGAATTAGACACGGATTATGCACGAATTTGTGGCTAAAGTGATAGTTTTCCGAAACATTTGTGATTTTCGTGCTAAAAATAAAGTATAGTGGTTGAAGTAAAGTACAATGGTTGAAAATGAATTTAAACCTTTTATATAAAAGTGTATTGAAAGTACTGATCGAGAAATAACACTAATTTATACAGTTTTGTTGGTTCGCAGACAGGAATTGAACCAGAATTTGTCCTTTTCTTTGATTGTTCTGAAGAAGAGATGGAGAGGCGCCTCTTGGGTCGTAACCAGGTTTGAAATTTGATTTGCTTTTGGGGCATAATATCTTACCCTCTCTATATTAATTTATTTTTTGGTTTTGATTCTCCTTTTTATTCTATGTTCTTTACACAAAGTTGACCCTACTTTTATGGAAAATGAAGGGTCGAGAAGATGATAACATTGACACAATAAGGAAGCGGTTTAAGGTTTTCTTGGAATCTAGTCTCCCCGTTATTAATCATTATGATGCTAAGGGGAAGGTCCGAAAGGTATAACTACCAACTTCTTATTTCTGATATTGGCTTTTTTTTTTGTGTGTGTAACTATTCTATCAGCTAATGCCATATTTGTGTTCAGATTGATGCTGCAAAGCCTATTGAGCAAGTTTTTGAAGCAGTCAAAGTTGTTTTCAACCCAGTGGAGGAAAAGGTAAAGCAATGTAATAAAGCATCACATAGTTTTAGTCAGAATATGTGATGTGTGTTTTAAACCGGCATATGGTTTCCTATTGCTGCTTTTTTTGCAATATTATGCACTTGAGGTTACGCTTTTATGGGTCAAGGAGCAACTGGCTCCCTAGCTAATTACAACCACGTGTTTGTTGGTAAATGCAAGAATCTCCTTTGAGGAAACTGTTGATCTGGTGAAATCTTTCTTTGTTTAACAATTTTTTTTTTTTAAGAAAAAGATCAGTGGTGATCTTATTTTTCCTTTTTTGCTTATTTAATCACATATTCATTTTTTGAAACTTATATTTGGATGATTGTGTATTGCAGGCTGTTGCTTAGGTTTTGCAGCCACTCAGATAGTATCTTCACCCGTTATTCATCGAGGTAAGCAAGTCTTACTATATCAAGAAGTTGGCAAGTCTTACTATATCAAGAAGTTGGTTTGTTTTCAATTAAATACTACTCCCTCCGTCCCAAAAAGTTAGTCCCACTTTTTTGGTTGTTAACTCGAGTCAACTTTTAGCAATTATTTAGGTTAATTTTAATTATCCTAATGAAAATCTAAACTTGTTATCGATAGTATTTACAATGGTGTATCAATAACAAGTTTTAGATTTCAATAGGATAGTAAAAGTGGGACTAACTTTCTGGGACGGAGGTTGTATATTTACTAGAAGTAATCATACTGGAGCTTGTTTTGTACAGTACTAAATTTATAAAGTAAGTTTTTTTTTTTTTTTTTGAAATTTAAAAGACGTTTGGCTAAATTTAACGTGAAGACCATCATCTCATATAACCAACACTGCTGTAATGAGTAACTGTACCCATTTGCTGAGTAAGTTCTTAAATAGCTTCACTCATGACCTTGTTTTTGTTTTCTTTTCCAAGCCAAATCACCCGGTCTATCATTACTCATTAGTTTGTCCATTGCACTAGTAAACAGCTTATAAAGTGGGTATGGTATTGTTTGACTGAAAAATGAAAAAAAAAAAAAAAACATAAATTTAGTGTTCTTCCAAAGATGACTGACATTTTTCTTTCTTCAATGAAAAAATACAAAATTTAAGCTCATTCCGATAGGAAATAATCCCGTTTTAGAAAGTCAAACATTTCAATGTTAAGAACAAAAATAGTAGAAGAAGGAGAAGAGAGAAGACAGGAGATTGGGATAATATTTTCTTCATAATCCATACCGAAAAGAAACAAGAACATTAAAAAGGAGTTGAAATAACCACCCACCAACACACGAACCCCACTACTTGGGTAGTTGTTTTGAGGAGGGAACTACCTACCTAAACAAAAGGAATAACATAAAATAACACAAACTAACTGACTAAGCTACTAGACTTATTGGTGTTGCATGGGCTGGTCTTGCAGTGACCACATCATTCCTCCCCACTTGCAGCATCCTTGTCCGCAAGGATGAAGTCTGGGTAGGACCTGACGAAACGCCTCTCGTTCTCCCAGGTTGCATCTTCCTCCATGGCCCCCCGCCACTTAATGAGAACTTCACGTCAGCCGATAAGCGACCCTTAGTAATAGTGCGACGTCTAGCAAGGCTTCTGTCAGCGAAGACATCATCGTCGGAGGTAGCCGGGCAATGGTCCCGGCAACAGAGTGTGAACTGGGCCCAGTGCTTGAGGCTCACGTGGAACACATCGTGAATATGGGCAGAAGGTGGCAACTCTAAACGATATGCCACTGGACCAATGCGTGCGACGATTCGATAGGGACCAAAAATCGAGGTGCCAATTTCATGGAGGACCGAAAGGCAACACTAGTTTGTCGATAGGGTTGAAGTTTAAGATAGACATAATCCCCTACTTCAAACGTAACTTCCCTTCGATGTTGATCGCCGCGTCTTCATACGGTGGCCGCCGTAGTCGATTTTGATGGAGTGTCCCGAGTATAGTGGTGCGATCTCTCGAAAGTTATCCAAAGCCGGAAGGTTGGACGAACCCTAATATAGTCAAGGAGGCGAGGTGGAGGAGCCCCGTAAACAGCTTCGAACGGAGTCAGCTTTGTGACGGAGCGAACCGAAGTATCAGAGCCGAACTCGGCCACTAAGCCTGCCTACCCACTTCTTTGGTGGTGGCCGGCAAAGCAACGAAGATACCGTTCAAGCGTGCGATTCATTACCTCCGTTTGCCCATCCGTTTCGGTGGTAGCTAGAACTCATGCGTGAATCGGGTGCCTTGCAACTCGAATAATGCCTTCCAAAAGTGACTAACAAATACCTTATCTCTGGCCACTAACAATTGATCTTTGAGGAAGCCAGCGAAGTCTAACCACATTAGCTATAAAAGACTTGGCAACCATGAGGGCGAATAAGGGTGCTTCAGTGGCCACAAAGTGACTATACTTTGATAATCTATCAACCACCACCATGATAACCGAATACCCTCGAGACAGTGGCAACCCCTCGATGAAGTCCATGGAAACATCACCCATATTTTGGTGGAATGGGAAGAGGTTGCAATAACCCGCCGGCTTCATGGTGTCGAATTTGAAACGTTGACATATTTCACACCGACGCAAGAAATCCCTCACATCACGCCGCAGATTGGGCCATCGAAGCTGTCTCGGACTCTACTAAGAGTCTTCTTGAACCCGAAATGCCCTCCCACCTGGGCCGGAGCGGCCGTCTCTGCAAGTACTTGTGGGATCAAAGCCGAGGTAGGCTCAAATATATTCGACCGCGAGAGAACCAAACTCCATCATGTCGAAAATGCCGTCCAGCTAAGCACCGATAAAAGGATCACTTCTGTCTCGGTTTGCCAGGCCGCCACCATTCTCGATCTTGCGCCGAAATAGAAATAAATTGGAACTCAACTCGACGGATAACGAGTCCGCCGCTTGATTGTCGACCCCCTTTTGTACTCAATGTCAGTAATCGTACCCCATCGGCCCTTAGGTAGCCATCGAGCTTGGGCCGGCGTGGTGATCCGCTGTTCTAGCAAATATTTCAAGCTTCGTTGGTCAGTGCGGACAGTAAATCTCCGCCCCAGCAAATACGGTCTCCATTTCCGAATAGCCTTGACAATAGCAAGCATCTCCTTCTCGTAGGCTGACAAAGTGTTGAATAAATTTTCGGTAGTAACCCGCTAGACCAAGAAACCCGCGGACTTCCTTTTGATTATTAGGAGTAGGCCACTCGCAAATGGACTTTATTTTGCTTGGATCAACTGCGACTCCTTCGTTAGAAATGATATGTCCGAGATAATCATATGATCGAGTAAATGAGAATATCATAAAAAAGACTAGAATAAACCTTCTTAGATGTGGACGGAATAGGTCGTTCATGAGCCCTCGAAAGGTTCAGCTGAGCGTTTGTGAGGCCAAAGGGCATAACCGTAAATTCATAGTGTCAGTGGGTGCGGAAAGCGTCTTGTGCATGTCTTCATCCTTGACTCGAATTTGGTGGTAACCTAGCGGTCAAGTCGAGCTTGGAAAACCCAGCCCCATACGCAATTCATCCGTAAGTTCATCAATAATCGGTATTGGGTACTTATCTTTGATCGTTATTAGATTCAAAGCCCGATAATCCACATAAAACCTCCAGCTTCCATCCGCCTTCTTCACCAACAACACAGGGACGAGAAGGACTATGGCTAGGCCGAATCGGTCCGCAGCAGCTCGCCTACCATACGTTCGATCTCCAACTTGTGGTAATATGGATACCTGTGAAGGTCGCACACTAACTGGACCGGCTTGGGGTCAGAATGGGATACAATGATCAATAGCGCGCCTTGGTGGAAGCCTGCGAGTTGGTCTTAAAAATATCAGAGAATTCGTCCAGCAGCTGTTCAAGTTCCTTGGACCTTGGCGTTTTGGCAGGAGACTTTTCCTGGGAGGAAATATAAAGGAGATAGACTCGGTCCTGCATTCCATGAAACTCTTTCACACCCAAATCCGTAGATATCGACGGCTTAAGTCCTTGAAAATGTCGCTTGGTTCCCCCGGTTGTAAATGACATAGTCAATTTATGGTAATCCGTCTCTACTAGCCCTAGTGTTTGCAACCACTGGACTCCAAGAACAACATGACAAGCAGCTACTGGGAGCACATAATAATCGGCACTCATTAATGTGCCTTAGATATTGAGTTGGAGACCCTTGCAAAGCCCAGAACATTCAATCCTTTCCCCATTTGCTATGGTCATCTGAATTTTTTTTCCTTGCTAATTATCAACCCAAATCGTCTAACAATGGCTTGATCGATGAAATTGTGTGTACTTCCCCTGTTGATGAGAACCGTAACCCACGAGCTATGTAGTCGACCTAGAACACGGAGAGTTCGCGGGTGAGAAGCCCCGGTCATAGCATGAAAAGAAATCTCGGGTGCGGCTTACATAGGCTCGGACTGTTCCACCACTTCCTCACTGTCAACCTGATCATGAGGCTGGTCTAGCTCCACTGAGGTCGTGTCTTCCATCATAAATAATTGAGGTTTGAGGCATCGATGGCCAACGACGAACTTTTCATCGCGTAGTAACACAAACCTTTGTTGCGCCTCTCACGTGCTTCCTGGGGAGAAAGCCGTTGGAAGCTGGATGCCGCGATCGGGACTTCGACGTGCCGCTGGAGACGGGCCCAGTAGTCCTGGAGAAACGTTGGATGCTACTTTACCCGAGGAAGGCAGACGCTGAGGAACAGGAGCACTTCGTTGCAGTTGGTTGCGTTCTTCGACCAATCTTGCAACCCCAATGGCATCCGACAACGTCTTGGGTTGCTTGATTTTAACATCCAAGCGAACCTCATCCTTCAACCCCGCAATGAAGCAACCCACAAGGAATGACTCAGGCAAACCATCAACACGCTGGGACAAAGCTTCGAAGGCTTCTTGATAGACTGTGACGGTCGTGAGCTGTCGTAAACGGGTCAGGGCCTCGGACGGATCCTCATACTCTGTCGGACCAAACCGAGCAAGAACTGCTCGGGTAAACTCGTGCCACCGCTGCGGTCCCCGAAACTTCATGTACCAACGATGCCATTGTAGAGCCGTGCCCTCCAAATGAAAGGAAGCTAACTGAACCTGCTGTTCCGGGTCGATAGACCTAAATTCGAAGTACTGCTCCGCTTTATAGATCCATCCGTTAGGATCTTCTCCATTGAATTTCGGAAACAGGAGCTTCAGATTATCGTGACCGGGTTCCTTACCTTTACACACAACCGATGTGGTAGCCTCTTCAGTGTTACCAAAAGGGTTGATGTCAGGATTAAGGTTGGTGCGAGAAACTTGCAACTTCTGCAACTCCGTCAACACCGTTTGAAGAGTGGAATGAATTTGGTCGAAGGTGGACTCATGCCTAGCCAACGCTTCACTGACCTCATTCCGAAATTCGGCATTAGACTTGTTACGAGTATCCATCGTAACCTGGCTCTGATACCAATGTTAAGAACAAAAATAGTAGAAGGAGAAGAGAGAAGACAGGAGATTGGGATAATATTTTCTTCATAATCCATACCGAAAAGAAACAAGAACATTAAAAAGGAGTTGAAATAACCACCCACCAACACACGAACCCCACTACTTGGGTAGTTGTTTTGAGGAGGGAACTACCTACCTAAACAAAAGGAATAACATAAAATAACACAAACTAACTGACAAACTAACTGACTAAGCTACTAGACTTATTGGTGTTGCATGGGCTGGTCTTGCAGTGACCACATCATTCAAGAATACATGGTTGCTTTAAAGAATGATCTTACTAACGAAATCTCATGCTTTCGTATAAGAAAGTGTGAGCACTGAAGTATTGAAAAGTTGTAGGGTCAATAACTTAAATATGGTTCCAAAATGGACATGATTTATGAGGCTGAGGAGTACTACCTCTTCTGTCCCAAAATGTTTATCCCATTTGACTTTTTTGTTGAACTTTGATCACAAATATATGACAATTTAACTAAGTTCATGAAATTCTAAAAATTCCTATTGATTCACCATTAATAATATTATCAACAACAACTTTTAGAATTTCATGAACATGATTAATATCTCATAAATTTGTGGTCAAAGTTCAATAAAAAAGTCAAATGGGACAAACATTTTGGGACGGAGGGAGTATTCCCCATTATTTTTGTCCTCTTAATTGCTACAATTCTTTTGTAGGTGTTAGGGTGATTCAAACAGTCTCTCTCTCTCAATTTACCGCCCTCTTTGTGAAGGTGGTTTGATATGTAGCACATTATTGCGTGTTGTGAGGAAGTTGCTATATACTCATGTTATGCTTAGAGGTTTACTCATTATTTTGTTTCCATCAGGGAAACTAGACTATCCTTTATATTAAGGACTAGATTAATCCCGTGCGATGCACGTTTTATTTTAAACTTTATTATTTCTAGTTTCTTAATTAACATCTCATTTTATTTTTTGATCAATATTTACGCAATTTAAATGACATAATTAAATTAAAAAAAAATCATTATTAGGAAGCATCTTAATAATCGAGAAACTGGTTTTAAAGAAACCAACTTACCTATGTTATGTTGAAATAGCTTCAAAATCTATATTACTATAGATAATGAGAGTAACCGCCGAGACAAATAGCGGCCATGATTGAATCTCACAAATTAATCTGACGGTCTAAATTAACACTTCTTTTCCACTTTCCACACTCACGAAAAACTGTCATGCAAAACTGTTTAGAACTGCTAATGGAAAACTGTTGGCCAAGGTATGAATTTGTTTTTTGGAGCTGACTCTTCTGCAATGTATTACAATGCCTCTTCTGCAATGTATTACAACCATTAAATATTAAAAGGAGATGACAATCTCAGATCTCAGTGAGAAAACTTCCCACTCCCTGCCATTACACACAGTCACACGGCCCTTTCTTTTCATCTAAACCAGCATTTAACCCTTTCTACACCATACTTTCAGGTAATTGTTCTTTAATTTTTCCTTTACCTCCCATTTACGTAGGTATGCCTGTCAAATAAGCGGGTTGAATCGGGTAATGACGAGTTCGACTCATCACAACCCGTTTACATTCCGGGTATTACAGGTCGGGTCGACCTTCCCCCCCAAACCACCACATACACACGCTGTAATATGTCTTTTATGCAATTCGAACGTTTCACCATCTAGAAACTAAAATCTGACGCAACAGTAGAATATATCGTCTGCAATAGATTCAAAAGCAAAAAAAAATTAAAAAAATGGATATATGTTGTTCTGAGGTAACCATGTTTTCATATTCCTTCATAGCCTTTGTGTTCTATATGTATTCTGACTCCTGAGATTATAGTAACTCCACTACCATCTCATTACCATGAAACCACTGGATTCATATTATCAATTTATCACAAAGTCTATACAAGCCAAGTTCCAATTGAAGAATAACTTGTATCTTGTTCGTACAAAAATCCCTAAAATGATAAACAGACTATATCTGGGAGTCCAGAGAAGATTAGCCCAAAATGACAATGCATCCTCATTTCGATTGAACGTGATGGAGAAATTCATTGATCAGTTAACGCCTCATTAACTTGATCAATGGCCATTATCAAGTTAATGAGAGGGAGAAGAGACGCCGTACTGTGCGTGGAGACGAGAATCGCCGCCGGATCGTCGCCGTATTTGTGCGTGGAGACGAGAGGGAGAAGAGACGCTGAGGAGAGCCTGAGACAATGAAAAAAACTGATCTGATTTGGGATTTATCTAACCTAGCGGGCGGGTAATTAAGTGGACGGGTTTTACCCGTCATGACCCGCGATAATTAATTGATTAAACGGGTTACCCGTTTAAACATTTTTATTTTAATGAGTCGGGTCGGGTCGGGTAATTAATGAATCGAGCTAATCGGTTTAACGGGTAATGAGTTACAATTGACAGGCCTATACGTAGGTATTATTAAAAAATTGATATTAGTTCTTACTGTGCAGGTTTTCTGTGGTTTTAATAAGAACCATTTTGTAAAGAAAAGAGAAATTATGTTTGGGTTTTTTTTTCTTAAAATTAATTTAATGAATTAGGAGTTTATATTTGTAGTCCTAGGGGTCGGATGTTGGAAGGTAAATTGGTGATGGGAACAACCACGGTGGCAGCAACATCAGTCCAACCTAATTGGTAGGATTGGACCGAGTGGTGATGGAATACGAATTGGTGTTCTTAGCCAAGTAAGTCTAACCGGAGCAAGTCAATCGCAATTAATAAGTTCAAGCCGTCCAAGAGCGGCGATGACAACTCCTCAACTGCTCTCCGCGAAATCATGGTCAATTTCTCAATTTCCATGCCAAATTTAGTTTGATAGTTTTGTATTTTACTATCCGTTTTCACCACTTTCAAAATTATAGACTAGGCTAAGAATGTTCTTTTAAACTAACAATTGCGATGACATAAATGTTTTGAAAGAATCGTTTTTCTGATGGTCTATCTGATTAAATTTCAGTGGTGCAGATCGGTGGTGGTGGGGTGGATAAATAGGCAGGGGTTGTCATGAGAAGGAAGACAAGAAAAAGAAGAATATAAAGAAGATTGATAACTTCTATTTCTGCTATATAATGATATTTTTTTTTTGTTGGTTGGGGGTGTGTGGAGAGAGAAATGAAGATAGGGACAAAATTTCATGGTACCCTTGATGTGAGAAACAAGTGGCTCATGCCCAATTCCTCTCTTCAACCATTCGATCCCTTATTCTTCTCTTTCTCTTTTCAATCGCTCTATCATTGATTAAGGATATATATTGCTTAATTTGAATGTATGTCAACGTTTTAGTTCATAACAACTTTTTCGATGGTAGCTGCAAAGACTATAATCTTTGTTCATATTTCGAAATTTCAAACCCGACATTCATTCTGGAGGTTAGTGTAAATATATCAGTTGAATTGTTAGATATAGATATAGAGTAAGAGGGACAGGGACAGGGACAGGGACAGGGATAAATGTGTGTATTTGTATCGGTAGAATCATCCCTATTTGTATGAGAGCTCAAGTTGTGTTGTCTTCTCTTCTTGAAAGAATATCTGGACCGACTTTTGTTGTTTTTGAGGCAGGTTTAAAGCTGAAGTTGGGGACCAAATTGGGTTGTAGATTAAACCATAAGAATATGGATATCATCGAATTCTCTTGGGGTCATTGTTCGGCCCCCTTGAAAGAAAGTTTATTTTGGAGAACTCATTTGGGTTCTGAAAATGTACTAGACTGATTTCTTTTGGAGTATTTTATAGACAAAGAAATTATGTCAAGAAAAGTGACTGATTGAACCGAATAGAATTGAAATGGTCCGATTATGGAAAAGAAACTTTGATTTATTGTTTGTTTGATTTGATTTCATAGTTTATGGTTGACATATATAATAGTTTGTCATTTTCATTTCCAATAAACTGAATAGATGGAGATTGAATCTAGAAAATTGATACGACGGCCTGGATTAACCAAAATCTTCCACCTTCCCACTTCCAGTTTTATAACTCCCACCTTCTCCTCCCATGTCTTTTGACTTCCCCACCCCCCCCCCCACACTTTTTTATTTACTACATGATTTTTTATTAATTTGTTTTTTAATTATTATTTACTTATCGATCTCATAACCATCAATAGCAATAAATTTTGGATTTTATTTTTTATTATTTATCGTTCATGATTTTTTTACTTTTTGTTATAATAATATATAAAAACTTTGATTAAATTACTTTTTTGGGACATGATATTTTTTTTACTAGCACGACGTGTAACGACCCTAACCCTAGGCACCTATTTTAGTATCATATTATATACCTTTTATATTAATTGTCGACTTTAGGTGCTTTTAATATTATTGTTAATATTATGTGTTCATTCTATATCCTTGATTTCTTATATTAGGATGAGATAATTGGAAAATTAAATAAAGCATCTTGGGAGAAGTATAATAATAGAAATGGATAAAATAAATAAAATGTGGGTAGTAAGGCTTTTTTGTGTGAAAATTGGAAAGCCTTTAATCATTTGGCATGGGGGGCCATTCCTTTCCCCTTAAATTCCTCACCCTTCCCCCTCCTTAGTCAAAGATACTACCCTCCTCCCATACTTCCTCCATCCTCCACATTCTCCTTAATCATTTCTTCTTCATCCTCCTTCATTCCATCCATGGAAGCTTTACTTTGAAGGTCTCACCTCCAAGTTCCTAGAGGCTTCAATTCTTCTCCATTTTCCAATCAAATTGTACTTTTGTGCTTGGGGCAACTAGGGGAGTTTATCAAGCTAAGAAGATCCTCATTTCCATCCAAAAATTCTAAAGTAAGTTATTATGACTTCCTTCTAAATATTGCTCACTTTATGTGTTAATTAATCTCTTGTTGAAAGAAGATGATTTTGGTTATTTTGAATAATGTTATTTGAGTTGGAATTGATCTTAAGTTGTAAATTGGTGATCTAAGTTGAAAGAAGAGTGGTATAGAAAAATTGGAGATATTAATGGTATAAGAGTAAGTGTTTAATGTGGGTTTGGCCAATTTACTAGAGTTAGAAAATGAATTATTAGGACCTTCCTCCTATTAAATGATCATGAATGATTTGATGTTAATGTTGTGGTTAAATGGTGGTTTGAAATGTTATGACACTCTCTTGGGTTGAGAAATGGAGTAATGACCTAGGATAAAGTTGTTGTTCATAGAAGTGATAAAGAAGGTAAGAGAATGGGTGGAATTAGATTAAGAAAATAAGTGTAAAATGTGATGGTTAAATGAGTAGGAAATTCAAGTGGGAGTAGCCTAGGTTAATGGTACTTTGGGGTTTAAATGGTTTGTAATGACATTAGGAAGGTTGACAAATAATCTTATGTTCACAATTTAGAGGAAGCCTAAGTTGGATTTTTGGATTTTCTTGACTTAGTGATTTAAGGATGCTGTGATACCTGAATCTGGCCGTGGCACGAGTCGTGCCCCTTGGCACGAGTCGTGCCCCTTGGCACGAGTCGTGCCCCTTGGCACGAGTCGTGCCCCTTGGCACGAGTCGTGCCCATGGCCAACTCGTGGTAACGAGTCGTGCAAGGAGTGCCAAGTCGTTCTGATCAACATTGGGGAAAATTGGCACGAGTCGTGCCAAGTGAATGTCACGAGTCGTGCTGTCAAGGGACGCATGATTCTGAGAAGGGCCAAAAGGGCACGAGTCGTGCCCTGGGGCACGAGTCGTGCCCTGGGCACGAGTCGTGCCCTGGCCTGGTTACGTTGCACCAACTTTAGAGCTGTTTAAACCTAATTAAACTGGAACCAAAATGAAATCTCTTTAACTTAGATTAAAGTAGAATGCTTGGGCTACACAATGAAGTCTTATTTGGTCAAAATGGAATTGTGGAAGTAGTTTAAATATTGTTCGGGAAATGGTTGATAAGCTTGAATTGTAACTTCACCAAAGTGGTTCAAACTTGAGAAATAGATCTTGAACTTTTATTAAAGTTATCCGAGGTTGTATAATGATTATGTAGGAATGGTTTATGATATATAGTGGCCTTACTTGCTCCCATACCCTTGGTGATTAATTTGAATAGAGTAGAAACTATAAGTTACACTATTACGTTAGTTGAGAACGTATATGTATTACATTGTTGTACTGTATTCTCAGTGTGGATTATTTGGCATATTGTTATGTTGTATCCCAATTGTGGATTATCTGGCATGTTGATATTATTGTATCCCGAGTGGGGATTAATTGGTACATTGTTATGCTGCATCCCAAGTGTGGATTATTTGACATATGGTTGTATTGTATCCCAGTTGTGGATTACCTGGCATTTTGATTATATTGTATCCCGGTGTGGATTATGTGGTTATATGGATACCTTATTTGAATTTAGATTCGTTAATGGTATTATGCATAGTGTATTAAATGAATGTTGCACTATAGTATTGATTTAACATGAGTATACATTACCATGTTGTTCTTATCCCCTTTGTGGATTTTATTTCAAGTATCTATTATGTGCTTGAACGTGTTGATACTCGGGGGTATAATGGAATTCAATCAATTATGGATTTGTTCTATAAGTGATTGAAGGTTCATCATACCTGGGACCGTCCCCTTTGTGGCCACAGAGTGGGTGTGCTAGCGACTGTATTGAGCCAGAAGCCTTACAGACCGCTGCGATTTGGTGATTAGGTGGAATGCTCTGTATGAAGCCAAAAGCTTTACAGTAGTGCTGATATTATATGATACTCTGAATAAGGGTCATATAAGTATCCTATTTTTTTATATGGATCTCTGGGGTATGAGTCCTATAAGTGGTGAAGGTGCATGGGGGCAATTCACCAAAGAGCGGAGTTTTGCTCCCATGTTGTACGACTTATTGTTCAGACGGGAAAGGTAAAATGAGGTAACGTAAGGTGTTTACTGCTTTCATAATGTGTTATGTGTTACCATGCTATGTGTTGCATATTGTTTGGCATCTTGATGGATTCATAATAGCTTATTGAGATTTATTCTCACCCCTTCCCTTTTACTGTTTTAGATTTTGCTGAGACAGGTGACCTGAACCAGTGAGGCCGAGAATAAAATTGTTGATTGTTGCTTTTGGGACTTGTCAGGTTAAGTATAGGAGTTGGTTGTCTGGGAGTATTTATTAAGTATTACTCTTTTGAAAAGTTGGATATAAACTCTTTTGTAAACAAAGTTATTTTGGGGTTTACGACGTAAATTATTAGATTGTGGTTTATCGAAGTCATTGTGGAATTTTCTCCAAGTGGAGATATTATCAGTTGATTTTAAATTGGAAGTTTGAGTAGTGGTTTTCTTTTAATGTGAAATAAAAATTTTTGAAAATCGAAGATGGGATTTCTTAGTTTGGGCTTCTCAAGCTCGGGACACACGGTAGGTCCCGGGTTGGGGTGCTCACAGTTGGTATCAGAGCTTAGTTTAGAGGTCAATGGTAGATGTCTAAACTAAGGGGGAATGTGTGGTAATTGACGCCGAGTGTTTAATGCAGGAGTTCGTTCTAATGGCCGGAAGCAATGATGATCAGCGAAAGGTTCTAGGAAATGAAGGAGATATGGATATATGTGGAATTCAAAATGAAGAGATGATGAAATTATTCAGGATGTTTGTACAGAATATGGAGACTAGAGGATCAGTTACGAATCAACCTGAGGGATGTCAAAGTGATGGATGGGAAAGGTTTGTGAAGATGAATCCACCGAGTTTTAATGGATATCCGGATCCGTTAAAGGCAGAAAAATGGTTAGAGAAAATGAAAAAAATCTTTGAGGTTATGGAGAGTCGCAATGAAGAGAAAGTTAGGTATGCCGTTTTCAAACATGAAGGTTCAGCTGATCAGTGGTGGCAGAATTTGAAAGGAAGTTGGGAGCGGGATCATACGCCCCAGACTTGGGATAATTTCACTCAACAGTTCGAGGATTATTTCATTTCAATGGTTACAAGGGATAAGAAGGAGATTGAATTCTTAGGCTAAAACAAGGGAACATGACGGTGAATCAGTATTCAGTCCGGTTTGAGGAATTAGCTAGGTGTTGCCCTCATTTGGTATCGCATGAAGCGAGAAGGGTTCAGAGGTTTGTAACATGTTTGAGGAGTGAGTTTATGAAGAAATTAGTAATTGATAGCTTCACCACCATCTGGACAAATGCATAGAGAGAGAGTATATAAGATCGAGAATAGCATTGAGGAAAATAGTGGAAAATCGGAAGGTGGAATTGAAAATAAGCCAAAGTATCTAGGACAAGGATCCAAAATCATTAGAGGACAGCCAAGGACTTTAACTTCAGGAAGTGTGAGAGGGGAACTTGTGGTAGCTTCTTCGTCTAGGCCAATATCCAAACAGTATGGGATGATTTGTAAATATTACAAGAAGATGGGTCATTCTGAGGACAAGTGTTGGAGTAAGCAAGGGAAATGCTTGAATTGTGGAGAAATTGGGCACTACAGGAAAAATTGTCCTGTATTTCATCAGAGGTTAGCTTCGGGTGCCGGTCAAAGGGGGCAAAGAGGTGGAACGAAAAGGGACAATGAAGGGAATCCAAAAGTGAATGTGTAAAGTTGAATCCTTGTTTTGAAGTCTTGGAGGGATATATCCCTCAGCGGTCCTTAGATGTATATTCCCTGTCTCAGAAGTTAGGGGTCACATTTTATAAATCCTGTTTCATATCATTTATGTTTAGCACCACATGTTGCTTCTATGTGACATACATTACTTGAGAATTTGTTTTATCGTTAGAGGATTCTGCTCTTATGAGAGAATACCTCGAATCTCTTTTGGTTTACCACGGTGGTGATGTGGTTATAGCTGGGCATGTATTGCCAGTTGATTTGGTATGATTACCAATTTATGATTTTTAGATATACTTGACCTGGTTGGGTAAGTAGTTGTCATGCATTGGTAGACTATCATAAGAAGCGAGTCTCCTTTTCTATACCTAATTTGATTACATTGGTATTTGATATATATAAATCTTTATATGGTACCCTTGTTATATAAGCATTAAAGGCAGAAAATTTTGATTAAAAATGTGAAGGGTAATTAGTATGTGTTAGACTTGCATAAGAAGTCTTTCCGAAAATTTCGTGCTAGTTGTGAGTAGATGGTAATTGTGTTTCCATCAAGGTATCTCATGTGTTGATTCTAAGTATGATAATCAGAATTTTAATCTTTAGTTTGATGGCTTTACGGGAATTAGGATTGATGGTCTCCTTGTTAATTAAAGTTCCGGGAAGATCATGAAAATCATTTGAGAGTTGGGTTAATGATTCCTTGTGAGGAGTCCTTGTATGCAAATTGTAGCTAGTGTGAGTGGATCGAGAGGATTCCAAATTTTGGGTTCTATAATCTTAAACTCGGATGTTACTATGGATCTCATGAGGATTGAGTCCGTGATCTTTGGGCTGGTAAGTGCTATCGAAGGAATTTTTAGGGAATTCTTGAGAATTGTAAAATCATCGATTTAGTTAACACTAAAGAATATATAAATGGTGTAGGATGTAATAAGGATGAATCATATTGATAGAGATGGAGAATAGATTGGCTATAGATCCGATCCTTACCTTACCTAATGGATGTGAGGACTTTGTGAATTTTAAGTGCGTATTAAAGGAAGGTTAGGTTGTGATATTATGAGAAATGGGAAAGTAATAGCGTATGCTTCGAGGAAGTTAACTTAGATAAACCGGAATTTTCTTAACCTCTACTCGAGAGTGGCTGCAATTGTTTTATGTTGTTAAGTGGGAACCTTACCTTTTTGAAGCTCTCTTGTGAAATTTGTTACCGATCCTAAGAATTTGGAGGATTTAGTTACTTGAAAGGAAGAGATTAGAAGACTATCTAGATTTTTGAAAAATAGGTTGTGTGTGGTGTGATGGACTTCCTTTCAAGTTGAGAAGTTAATTAACCTTAGCAAGTTTGTGTATAATAACAGTTTTTAGTTTAGCATTGAAAGGGTACTGTGTAAAGCTTGGTATGGAAAATATATTTGTATGATCTTCCGTACGTATGGAGTTCTTCAGTTAATGATGATTTGGCGGATTTGACTTATGTGGGGAAACCGTTGAGAGTTATTATAATCGAAATTTCGGGATTAAATTCTAGAATATTTGGGGTTGTGAGAATGTATAGAAGAATCATGACATTGAGGAAACTGTTTGAAGGTTGTAATTCAAAATGCTTGGGAGAATAACCTTTGTTATTGATCCTCAAGGTAAGTCTTTTTAAAATTCGGGACGAATTTTCTTTAAGGGGGAGTGAATGTAACGACCCTAACCCTAGGCACCTATTTTAGTATCATATTATATACCTTTTATATTAATTGTCGACTATAGGTGCTTTTAATATTATTGTTAATATTATGTGTTCATTCTATATCCTTGATTTCTTATATTAGGATGAGATAATTGGAAAATTAAATAAAGCATCTTGGGAGAAGTATAATAATAGAAATAGATAAAATAAATAAAATGTGGATAGTTAGGCTTTTTTGTGTGGAAATTGAAAAGCCTTTAATCATTTGGCATGGGGGGCCATTCCTTTCCCCTTAAATTCCTCACCCTTCCCCCTCCTTAGTCAAAGATACTACCCTCCTCCCATACTTCCTCTATCCTCCACATTCTCCTTAATCATTTCTTCTTCATCCTCCTTCATTCCATCCATGGAAGCTTTACTTTGAAGGTCTCACCTCCAAGTTTCTAGAGCCTTCAATCCTTCTCCATTTTTCAATCAAATTGTACTTTTGTGCTTGGGGCAACTAGGGAGGTTTATCAAGCTAAGAAGATCCTCATTTCCATCCTAAAATTCTAAAGTAAGTTATTATGACTTCCTTCTAAATATTGCTCACTTTATGTGTTAATTAATCTCTTGTTGAAAGAAGAAGATTTTGGTTATTTTGAATAATGTTATTTGAGTTGGAATTGATCTTAAGTTGTAAATTGGTGATCTAAGTTGAAAGAAGAGTGGTATAGAGAAATTGGGGATATTAATGGTATAAGAGTAAGTGTTTAATGTGGGTTTGGCCAATTTACTAGAGTTAGAAAATGAATTATTAGGACCTTCCTCCTATTAAATGATCATGAATGATTTGATGTTAATGTTGTGGTTAAATGGTGGTTTGAAATGTTATGACACTCTCTTGGATTGAGAAATGGAGTAATGACCTAGGATAAAGTTGTTGTTCATAGAAGTGATAAAGAAGGTAAGAGAATGGGTGGAATTAGATTAAGAAAATAAGTGTAAAATGTGATAGTTAAATGAGTAGGAAATCCAAGTGGGAGTAGCCTAGGTTAATGGTACTTTGGGGTTTAAATGGTTTGTAATGACATTAGGAAGGTTGACAAATAATCTTATGTTCACAATTTAGAGGAAGCCTAAGTTGGATTATTGGGTTTTCTTGACTCAGTGATTTAAGGATGCTGTGATACCTGAATTTGGCCGTGGCACGAGTCGTGCCCATGGCCAACTCGTGGTAACGAGTCGTGCAAGGAGTGCCAAGTCGTTCTGATCAACATTGGGGAAAATTGGCACGAGTCGTGCTCTCAGGCACGAGTCGTGCCAAGTGAATGTCACGAGTCGTGCTGTCAAGGGACGCGTGATTCTGAGAAGGGCCAAAAGGGCACGAGTCGTGCCCTGGCCTGGTTACGTTGCACCAACTTTAGAGCTGTTTAAACCTAATTAAACTGGAACCAAAATGAAATCTCTTTAACTTAGATTAAAGTAGAATGCTTGGGCTACACAATGAAGTCTTATTTGGTCAAAATGGAATTGTGGAAGTAGTTTAAATATTGTTCGGGAAATGGTTGATAAGCTTGAATTGTAACTTCACCAAAGTGGTTCAAACTTGGGAAATAGATCTTGAACTTTTATTAAAGTTATCCGAGGTTGTGTAATGATTTTGTAGGAATGGTTTATGATATATAGTGGCCTTACTTGCTCCCATACCCTTGGTGATTAATTTGAATAGAGTAGAAACTATAAGTTACACTATTACGTTAGTTGAGAACGTATATGTATTACATTGTTGTACTGTATTCCCAGTGTGGATTATTTGACATGTTGTTATGTTGTATCCCAATTGTGGATTATCTGGCATGTTGATATTATTGTATCCCGAGTGGGGATTAATTGGTACATTGTTATGCTGCATCCCAAGTGTGGATTATTTGATATATGGTTGTATTGTATCCCAGTTGTGGATTACCTGGCATGTTGATTATATTGTATCCCGGTGTAGATTATGTGGTTATATGGATACCTTATTTGAATTTAGATTCGTTAATGGTATTATGCATAGTGTATTAAATGAATGTTGCACTATAGTATTGATTTAACATGAGTATACATTACCATGTTGTTCTTATCCCCTTTGTGGATTTTATTTCAAGTATCTATTATGTGCTTGAACGTGTTGATACTCGGAGGTATAATGGAATTCAATCAATTATGGATTTGTTCTATAAGTGATTGAAGGTTCATCATACGTGGGACCGTCCCCTCTGTGGCCACAGAGTGGGTGTGCTAGCGACTGTATTGAGCCAGAAGCCTTACAGACCGCTGCGATTTGGTGATTAGGTGAAATGCTCTGTATGAAGCCAAAAGTTTTCTGATAGCGGCGATATTATATGATACTCGAATAAGGGTCATATAAGTATCCTATTTTCTTATATGGATCTCTGGGTATGAGTCCTATAAGTGGTGAAGGTGCGTAGGGCAATTCACAAAAGAGCGGAATTTTGCTCCCATGTTGTACGACTTATTGTTCAGACGGGAAAGGTAAAATGAGGTAACGTAAGGTGTTTACTGCTTTCATAATGTGTTATGTGTTACCATGCTATGTGTTGCATATTGTTTGGCATCTTGATGCATTCATAATAGCTTATTGAGATTTATTCTCACCCCTTCCCTTTTACTGTTTTAGATTTTGCTGAGACAGGTGACCTGAACCAGTGAGGCCGGGGATAAAATTGTGGACTGTTGCTTTTGGGACTTGTCAGGTTAAGTATAGGAGTTGGTTGTCTGGGAGTATTTATTAAGTATTACTCTTTTGAAAAGTTGGATATAAACTCTTTTGTAAACAAAGTTATTTTGAGGTTTACGACGTAAATTATTAGATTATTGTTTATCGAAGTCATTGTGGAATTTTCTCCAAGTGGAGATATTATCAGTTGATTTTAAATTGAAAGTTTGAGTAGTGGTTTTCTTTTAATGTGAAATAAAAATTTTTGAAAATCGAAGATGGGATTTATTAGTTTGGGCTTCTCAAGCTCGAGACACGCGTTAGGTCCCGGGTTGAGGTGCTCACACGACGATTTCGATTAAAGAAGGGAAAAATGAATTTTGTAGAACCGCGAGTGGGTAGGCGTCACTCTGTGCCCTTGACACGGGAGTTAGTACTAGTATATTTTAATCTTAGAGCAATTAAAAAGTTTAATAAAAATGAATTTTTATTAGTCATTACTTACCAAAAAAAAAGTATGTTATTGTTCATTAGTCATTACGTACCAAAATAATCTATGTCGCTCAATACAAAAATGATTTTTATTTTTATTTTTGAAGTTTGAAATACATCATAAATAAATAAGGAAATTTAAATAAATAGAGCTATAGCACTTTGGAAATATGCACGGGACATGGACATATCTATTGGAATAACATTTTCATATTCTTTATAATTACTTAGTCCTTTTTTAAAAAATAAAATAAAATACTTAGCTCTAATAATGAACATTTAATACAATAAAACTACTATACCAGCCATCTTGAATAATTCATTATTTATTAAATATATTTCATTTTATTATTGAATAAAATATTATTTACAATCTTTAATTACTTTCTCCAATCTAAAATAGATGTCGTTTTGTGTCCTAAAATTTGTTTCAAAATAGATGTTGTTTTAGGTTAAATCTTCAATTTGCCCCATTATTGAAACTTGTAACATTCCATTAATTATACCTTTTGTGGGGGACGGTTATTTGCAAGGCACGCTATTTGCAAGGCACGGAAAATGGACAAAATTGCCCTCCCGTACGCGAACGTTTCGTGTAATTTTACACGACATTGTCAAATACGTTTCGTATATAAATATACGAAATGTATTGAGTTATTTCGTGTATATTCACACGAAATATTAACAAATATTTCGTGTAGTTTCATACGAAACATATCCGATACCAATAATTCATACTTCCAAACATAAAAACTGGAAAAATTCAAAGACCAATACAGCTTTATTGAAAAAAAAATCATAAAAAATGGTATACTTTGCCATATTTCACATCACAAATCCAAACTTTCAAACAGCTTTTTAATGATTCATACATACAAATAAAAAGGCTCAATAAGTCAAATGATACACTCATACTATGACCTATTTCTTGAAACTCTTCCTTCGTTCGACGCAATTGAGAGTCGGTTGAATGTCTCTATCCGAGCTCGTATGGCATGACCAAGTTACTTGCGCTTGCATCACGATGAGCCTCCCAATATAACGCCGGCGATGGCATTGGGTAATCATTATCTAACATGTGCAGCAATATAAAATGGTTTCCAATGTGTCCAAGCACAAGTGTGTCTGTGGGTGGTCCTACTCCTTGTGGTACAGTCACCGGAAGGCATGTGAAGCCACTGGTTAGCGTGTACGAGATGAACACCACATTATACCTCGTGGCAATGATGTGCCCTAGCTCTGGGAGGGTCATATAATAATACTCAGGAGCCAGGGAGGAATAGTAAGCAATGCGACTGTAGAGCTCGTCCATACTAGTCCAAGATATAACTCTCTGATAAAGCTCGCGTCGACTATGCAGCCTCAAGGCAACAATCAGCGGACTTGAGGCCACATGTCCTCATCTCCGTATATCTGCGCAGCTACGGCTCTATAGCCACAATGTCCATCACCCCTCACATCTGTGATGCCTTCAATAAATGGGACCATGAAAGGCATAAATGACATAGTATACCCAGAAGTATGTAGACTAGTGACTTGTCCATTTCCCTTTCCACGACCCCGACCCTGACTCCGACCCCGTCCCCGTCCTCGTCCCCGACCTCGTCCTCTCCCACGAGTTGAAGAAGCTAGTGGTGGAAGAGACGTAGGAGTAGTAGGGCTAGATGGTGTAGTGTTTGAACCTACTTTCGGATTGGGCGTGGACTTCAAAGAGTTTGAGTCCCACGACATCATACCCGATTGGGTTGATGCAATGAATGTAGATCTAGACCTGCTGCCAGTGGAGGGTGGTGTAGTGGGGACTCCAAAATATCTGTCTGTATGCTCCCAATCTGAAAGTATTCTCGAACTGGCGGTCCGGGGTTTATTTGCCTTTGAAATATGAGGTGGCTCAGAAGCATCTCTGGTTTGTGGATGTAGCTCTTCATTTATCGTTTGGAATAACTTTCTCTTGATCGGTTCAGGTGCGTTCTGTACTTCGTTCCACACAGCTACAAAAGAATTTTCATTGATCGAAGACCTAGTTGGACAGTACTCTGGCTCAATGTCCAACTTCTTCCAAAAAGCATGAATCGAAGACAACCCAATCCGTCCCCCAGAGCTCTGTATGCGTGCAATCTCGTGACTGCATGGAAGTCCATGTGTTCGCCTAACATAACACCCACATTCCGAGGGATCCATGACATTATCCCCACTACGAGACCGCTTTTGATGATGTCCAAGGCTACATTTGACACTCGCCCCAATATGTCCTGATAAAGATTACAAGTCTTCATATCAACTGGAATTCTGCTCTTTGCCATCTCCATGCTAGCTTTGATTTTTATTATTTGAATTTCCATGATCTCGTGAGCAACTTTGAAAATTGTGTCAAAAGTAGAAGAAGTACTTCCCAACGCATGCTTCAACTCGCTATGCTCACTCTCGACTGTTCGTGGTGTGGGTTCCGAAGTGTAGCAACGTATCCGTATGCATGGACGTAATATTTTGAGAGTATGGAGTAATCCATGTATCGCGGAGATAGCTCAATAAAGCAGATAAGCAAAGAAACGTTTAGAAAACCGTTGCCAACGGGTGTTCCATTCTCCAAGTAGCGGCCGATATTGCCGCATTGAATTTATTCATGAATGCTTTTGCGAATTCCGGTTCCCAGCATGAGCCAACGCCCTCTTTCGAACATTGACTTCTATATGCCTTCGACACAAATGATGTGCGGTCTGAAATTCTGCTGACAAGATTAATGAAAGCCAAGTCTCGATCGCTGAAGAAAACCGTTGGCATGTTGGGAGGATGAAAAAGACTACGCAAATTCTTGAGTGCCCATGCAAAATTATCGGTCTTCTCATTTTGGAGAAACGCATATGCAATTGTGAAATTCTTCCCGTGGAAGTAAATCCCAAAATATGTAGGAATGGCAGTCCATAGCAGCTTGGTGTTGTAAGTGCAATCACCTAGTAGGATTTTAAAGAGAAACAGAGTCGACAACAAATATAGACTACATTTCGTGTACTTATATACGAAATTGTACATTTTATATCGTGTATTTTTACACGACATAAATGATACCATTTCGTGTATGACCACACGAAATATAGTCTTAAAATTATATATCCTTTTCGTGTAGTTTTATACGAAATATGAACATATGTTTCGTATAAAAATACACGAACTTGTAGGCAAAATTTCGTGTATAACCACACGAAATGAAGTCTCGAATGCATCGTATGTACGTAATGTAGTAAAAACACATTGAAAAAAATTCACAAAAATTTACCTCGACTACGTATGGAAAGCAATGAGCATATGCGATGCTAGCGGGTGAGAGAAGAATACGTCGCCGATGATGTCACTGTCCCGCTTTCCTCGTGAATACAATATATTGCTTATCGTCGAGTAATTTCATGAATTGTTGCAGCGGTGATCTCCCCGCTCGTTCCCTCGCTTTCAACTTCACGATGGCATTATGGACGTGTGTCCGAGTACTCACATTCTTCTTATCCTTCTTCTTTAACATTGTGAGAATGTTATTCTGACGCACGGACGATCGACTTGCGTACACACCTCCTCATACTCATCTTGTGACAATTTCCCGAGCGGATGACCTTCCTGATACGCTGAAAGTCATGATTATGAGAACCATGCTTGACAACATAACCCCATAACCCAAAGACCCATATCTTTGGCCCGAAGTTCAAACTTGCACCCAATCCTCTCACGCTAGTTAGCCTCTCGATTTTTAGATTTGCCAGCCTATACTTGCCACCAAAATGACATATAATCTTTGCGTAGCCTTGGATATTCCCACTAGTCTTTCTCGAATCTTGTATAACAAGTGTTAAATTTTGAAGGGCCGCAATACTCCGTACGTGTTTTAGAAGTTCATCTCTATTTTCAAATAATTGTGATGTCGTGAATTGATCACTCAAATCCGGATATCGACCCCGCAAATTATAGTTGCATAAATAACTAATCAAGCAAAAATTTCAAGATTGGATTTTTATTCGAATGTGTATTTCAAGATTGCATTTTTATTCTAATGTGTATATGGAACATTGTCAATAGAATTCACATATGACAAAGATAAGATAGTAGCATATGAACTTACTTCATCGAGCTTGGATTTTGATTTTGATGCGGAGAAGGAGATGAAGGTTGTGGAGAATCTTGATTTCGTGCCCTTTCGTCTTCTTCTTCAAAGATAAATTCTATATCATCAAGGTTAATATCATCGAAACAATGTGAGGAATCCATAATATGATTGTAAGAACTTGGATAATGTGTGTTATTGAATGCGAATGGGGCCGCCGGTTTAACGCCGCCGGTCAAGGGTTTCGTAATAGCCGCTGGGACGAAAATATGATTGACGGCTAATATAGCTCCTGGTTTAACTCGCTTTCGTGTATAAATACACGAAACAAACTACGCATTGTCGTGTAATAATAAACGAAATCATAAAGAGGTTTTCGTATAATAACACACGAAATATGAAGCAATAATTCGTGTATTTTCATACGAAATTAATTTGAGCAATATATTTCATCTATTTATTTTTTATTTAATTTTTTTCTAGATTCTAAATGACATTTAAAATGTTTTTCATCTACATGAGTTTCCTCAAAATCCAAATGGAGATTGAGTTACAAAATTTTGCCATTATTTAGTGGTTTTTAGTGGTTTTCTCGTGTCCCGATCTTGCCAAAAATGGTATACGGCTACCTCGTTTATTTTTTTAATTTTTTTCTAGATTCTAAATGACATTTAAAATGTTTTTCATCTACATGAGTTTCCTCAAAATCCAAATGGAGATTGAGTTACAAAATTTTGCCATTATTTAGTGGTGTTTAGGTTTTCTCGTGTCCCGATCTTGCCAAAAATGGTATACGGCTACCTCGTTTATTTTTTTAATTTTTTTCTAGATTCTAAATGACATTTAAAATGTTTTTCATCTACATGAGTTTCCTCAAAATCCAAATGGAGATTGAGTTACAAAATTTTGCCATTATTTAGTGGTGTTTAGTGGTTTTCGTGTCCCGATCTTGCCAAAAATGGTATACGCCTACCTCGTTTATTTTTTTTTAATTTTTTTCTAGATTCTAAATGACATTTAAAATGTTTTTCATCTACATGAGTTTCCTCAAAATCCAAATGGAGATTGAGTTACAAAATTTTGCCATTATTTAGGGTTTTTAGGGTTTTCGTGTCCCGATCTTGCCAAAAATGGTATACGGCTACCTCGTTTATTTTTTTAATTTTTTCTAGATTCTAAATGACATTTAAAATGTTTTTCATCTACATGAGTTTCCTCAAAATCCAAATGGAGATTGAGTTACAAAATTTTGCCATTATTTAGTGGTGTTTAGTGGTTTTCTGTGTCCCGATCTTGCCAAAAATGGTATACGGCTACCTCGTTTATTTTTTTCTAGATTCTAAATGACATTTAAAATGTTTTTCATCTACATGAGTTTCCTCAAAATCCAAATGGAGATTGAGTTACAAAATTTTGCCATTATTTAGTGGTTTTTAGTGGTTTTCTGTGTCCCGATCTTGCCAAAAATGGTATACGGCTACCTCGTTTATTTTTTTTAATTTTTTTCTAGATTCTAAATGACATTTAAAATGTTTTTCATCTACATGAGTTTCCTCAAATTCCAAATGAAGATTGAGTTACAAAATTTTGCCATTATTTAGTGGTGTTTAGTGGTTTTCGTGTCCCGATCTTGCCAAAAATGGTATACGGCTACCTCGTTTATTTTTTTTTAATTTTTTTCTAGATTCTAAATTACATTTAAAATGTTTTTCATCTACATGAGTTTCCTCAAAATCCAAATGGAGATTGAGTTACAAAATTTTGCCATTATTTAGTGGTGTTTAGTGGTTTTCTGTGTCCCGATCTTGCCAAAAATGGTATACGCCTACCTCGTTTATTTTTTTTTAATTTTTTTCTAGATTCTAAATGACATTTAAAATGTTTTTCATCTACATGAGTTTCCTCAAAATCCAAATGGAGATTGAGTTACAAAATTTTGCCATTAGTTAGTGGTGTTTAGTGGTTTTCGTGTCCCGATCTTGCCAAAAATGGTATACGCCTACCTCGTTTATTTTTTTAATTTTTTTCTAGATTCTAAATGACATTTAAAATGTTTTTCATCTACATGAGTTTCCTCAAAATCCAAATGGAGATTGAGTTACAAAATTTTGCCATTATTTAGTGGTTTTTAGTGGTTTTTCTCGTGTCCCGATCTTGCCAAAATGGTATACGGCTACCTCGTTTATTTTTTTTTTTTAATTTTTTTCTAGATTCTAAATGACATTTAAAATGTTTTTCATCTACATGAGTTTCCTCAAAATCCAAATGGAGATTGAGTTACAAAATTTTGCCATTATTTAGTGGTTTTTAGATTTTCTCGTGTCCCGATCTTGCCAAAAATGGTATACGGCTACCTCGTTTATTTTTTTTTTAATTTTTTTCTAGATTCTAAATGACATTTAAAATGTTTTTCATCTACATGAGTTTCCTCAAAATCCAAATGGAGATTGAGTTACAAAATTTTGCCATTATTTAGGTGTTTAGTGGTTTTTCGTGTCCCGATCTTGCCAAAAATGGTATACGGCCTACCTCGTTTATTTTTTTAATTTTTTTCTAGATTCTAAATGACATTTAAAATGTTTTTCATCTACATGAGTTTCCTCAAAATCCAAATGGAGATTGAGTTACAAAATTTTGCCATTATTTAGGGTGTTTAGGGTTTTCTGTGTCCCGATCTTGCCAAAAATGGTATACGGCTACCTCGTTTATTTTTTTTTAATTTTTTTCTAGATTCTAAATGACATTTAAAATGTTTTTCATCTACATGAGTTTCCTCAAAATCCAAATGGAAATTGAGTTAAAAAAAGATTGCATATATTTCGTATGAGCATACACGAAACTATAGACATTTTTTCGTGTATAACCACACGAAATACAAGCTTAAAATTGTATATCACTTTTCGTGTAGTTTTATACGAAATATTAAAAAGTAGTTCGTATGAAAATACACGAAACTATAGGAATCATTTCGTGTATAACCACACGAAATGATGTCTCGAATGCATCATGTATGTACGTAGTAAAAAATACATTGAAAAATATTCACCAAAATTTTCCTTGGACAACATATGGAAAGCGCCAGAAAATAAATTCACAAAAAATACATCAAAATATATAATCCATACACAAGTGTACATAATCCATACATAAAAATATAATCCAAAAATACATCAAAATATATAATCCAAAAATACAAAGGTACATAATCCACACATCATCCCAAACTCATCCTAAACCGATAGACACTAAATGTGATATCCTAAACTCTCGTGCACTCCGCACAATGATAGCTCGAGGTCATCAGTAGCCTGGCCATCCGTGAGCAATGGAAGTAGCCTATCTCTCGATCGCGGTAGTGGCCTGATGACCATGATGATGTGGAATGTCACCGCGGCTCATGTATCGGATTACTAATCCGAACATGACTCCTAGCTCGAAACCACTCCATATAGTCTCGGAGTCACCGGGAGGAGATGTAGTCACCGATGGCCCCAAACGACGAACCGGATCGTAAGCCTCCATGCCGTACTCCATCCACTCGCCCCAAACATCATCACGATCGCCATACACCTTCTTGTACCCCTTCTCGACCGGCTATCAAAATGCACGTCGAGATAGGCAAGGGGGACATCCTAGGGATCCTCTCGCCGGATAGCGAACCGCTCGGTCACCCGGTCCGTGCATATACGCCTCGGTGATGTCTAAGAAGCGTATAACACCTCAAGTATGAAACCGGTAAAAGCGCATCCACCCCGGTACTCATAAGGCGTCCAACATACCTATAACTCACTTTGTTAGCAAACATGAATGTAATACTTTCAATGGGACTGAGGAGTATAACAATTTAAATATAAAAGCTCACCCTCTCAACAGCATCCCGTCTAGGTGCGCCGAAACTCGAGCAGATGCTCCATCTCCCCGCCACTCTATCGCTGCGTGACCATCTCCGGGCTCGGCCGCCCTCTCCCGCCAATCCGGCTCAAAGTCGCCGGAAGTCCGGAAGTACTCGTATATCCAGCCCGAAAAGTATTTTAGAAATATGTCAAAAAAGACGTCCGTTTAGGGAAAAAAAGGAGTAATAAATAAATATTAAATATTACCTCTAGTGAGAGTCGAATGTTCTCCCATCTCGAGCGCATCCGGATCTCGGGACGCCTTTCCCAACTCGCGATAGATGTACGCCAAAGCAAATGATCCCTGTGCGAGCCGCCCAAATCTCTCGAAGATCCACGCACAGGGAAAGATAAGCCGCAGCATCTTATCCTCGACTCTTGTCCACAAACAACAGGCAACCCAAGAGGAACAGGAGATAAGTGGATGCACGCCGGTCATCTCGACATGTCTCGAACGGGCCTCAAAGGCAAGACGGAGCTCACGTAATGTAGGACGTGCCCCTCGTACATGCCCGATGAGGTGTCTCTCGTATCCGCGTAGGTCGCCTCGGATCCGCCGTCCTAACAGAAAACCCGCATACCGACACCTATAAATTGTAAATGAAGAATATGTCATATGCAAATAACCAAAGCTCTACATATTGAAAATGAAAAATATAACAACAATATACCTAGAATATGAGTGACGCCATGCATCGTAATCGTCATCTCCCCCACGCATGTGAAACGTGTTAGTCTCAGGAGACCACCGTTCCACAAATGCCGCTGCCAGCCGCCGAGCTAGTCCGGCGAATGGTGGTATCATGCGCAGTGATGGATACCCGTAGCATCGATCGCAGCCAACCATGCTCGATCATCCTCGGCCGCCTATCACGCGAGAACCCGTTTAAAGATTTATAATTAACAATTTTTAGAATTTCACAATAATGATTACATTAAAACCAATGTTTCGTCAAAGTTTATTTTTGTAAACAAATAGCTTACCTATCGAGATGCCGCCGTCTGGCATGGAACTTCACCACCGATCGGCAGCTGGGGTTGCCCAAATCTCTCGGGCTCGGTGATGACCGAACCCGTATAACAAATCACAAACCTCGGCCGCCACCTGGGTCGCTCACAATCCGCCATGACGGTGGCTCCTCCTCACCCGCACCCGCACCCGCACCCGCACCCGCACCCCGCTCCTCCTCCGTCCCCGCCCTCTAGCCACATCCCGACCCCCTCCTCCTCCCATGCCTCAATGGTCTAACATCACGTCTCTCCGCCTCCGCCTCCGCCTCCTCCTCCTCCTCCTCCGCCACCTCCTCCTCCTCCGCCGCCTCCTCCTCCTCCTCCTCCTCCGCTCCTCCGTCGCCTCCTCCTCCGTCGCCTCCTCCTCCTCCTCATAAGAGTCGAAACTAAGACCTCCGCATCCGCCTCGGGAATACCCGTCTCATCATCATCCTCGTAACTCTCATCAAGCAAAACTTGCCCGTCATGTTTCTTTTTGGTGCGTCCGGAAATTTCGTTGCCGCTTCTCGCCTTCCTCTTCCCGTTAGACGCAGCCATACGTTCACGTCCCTACAAATTTTTTAATAAGATAGTTAAATATAACAGGTACGCTCACATTTCGTGTTCCTATACACGAAATGTAGTGAGTTATTTCGTGTAAATTCATACGAATCATATGGAATCATTTCGTGTATAGGCATACGAAACACAATGAAATAATGTTTAGTTCATTTCGTATGACTATACACGAAATGCTAAGAACAATTTCGTGTACTTTTCATGCGAGATATAATGACCAGCCGTGTATAGGCATACGAAACAAACTAAACATTGTTCCATTGTGTTTCGTGTGTCTATTTACGAAATTTTTGGAACCTCGTATAATTTTACACGAAATGTTGTGAAATGTAACGTGTAAAATTACACGAAACAATCACATTCCGTAAACATATTTCGCAATACAATTTCAAACCCAGTTCATCCATGGAAACAACAAATTCAAACCCAGTTCATAACATCTCATTTTAAAACCCAGTTCATCAAACTAATTTTTGAGTAATAATGATACTCTCTTTGACCTAAACTCCAAAAAATCGAAGCCGGGGAGGGAGGGATTACCTTCTTTACAGGCACGGTGGTAGACGATGTTCCGGCGGCCATGGCAAAGCGGTAGCGGCGGCGGAAGCGCCTGACTTAATCACGGAATTTTCATTCTCACCATTGCGTCGTTCGTCGTTCGTCGGTTCGTGTACGAGAGAGAGAGAAGAGAAGCTTGAACGTTGGAGGGAACGAGAGGAATGAAAAAAAAAAAAATTATATATAAATGGGCATTTTCGTCATTTCCATGTGCCTTGCATTTTTCATGCCTTGCAAATAAAATTCACCCCTTTTGTGTGAGATAATGTATGAGAGAGAAACATTTAATAGGAGTATATTTGATATTTTAGTTAGTAAAGTTGTTGTATTAAGTGCATTTATTAAAAATTGTCTAAATTTTCAAATTAAACGACATCCATTTTGAACCGAAGGGAGTAATTTACCAATATTATCCAATAATATGAAAGTTGTAGGTTACAGTTAATTCATTTCCAAATTTCATCATCTAAGAAAGACAATAATAGTAGTATCGGTTTTAATTTTTTTTTTTGTAAGATTGTAATTTTTTTTTCTGAAGCTTTACTTTAATTAATTAATGTAAATAACTTTTAATTTAGTAGTATTATGCAGTATATTATATATATTATATTATGAGAAATAAGGAATATTTGACTTTCGAGGGAGTGATGGTAAATGCTAGAATCTTTATAAAAGGGGCATTATTAATTTGTTTTTGAGAAAATAAATAACTAAAAAGAAAAATAAAAAGAATATAATAATTAAACCCCAGGACCCATAATTACATCTTGACTACACTTTTTATTTCCAATAAAATTCTTCCAAATTTCTAGTGTTTCATTCAATATTCACTCTTCAGCTTCATTAATTGTTCCCAACTTCTAGATAAAATGAGTTTAATTAAGAAAAGAAAGAGTAATTAAATTAATTAATTAATTAAAATTAATTTATGATGTCATCATCTCGTTTTGGAGGGAAAATTTTCAATTTAATGTTGTCAAGTGTACAAAGATGATGTCAGTCGGTGATTGTATTAGTAATACTAGTCAGTAACCCATCGATACTCGACGGGCATAATGAATCTAATAATTAAATATTATAAAAACAACATGATGAAATTATATCCCTGTGACTCAACCTGAAAATATTCAACATAAGATTCTTAATATTCTTAATAATAAAAATATTATACACATTTTGTCCCAAAGTAAGTAAGGTTTCTATTTCGTCATTTTTTACGTTCATCCTAGAGTAAAGTTTTAAAATGGAAAATAATGACAATTTTTGTCCTTATCATGCTTATAATTACAAAAAATCACAACATAACGTACATACTTCGTATTTCAATTAACTTGAATCATAAATAGTATTTTTGATAATTAAGTCTTCAAGTCACTCAAACTGTTTGCCCACTTTTTTCCTTAATAAGTGTGCAATGTGACTGCAATATTCTTATTTCAAAATGAAAGAAGTATCACTTAAAATATTAAACTATGCAAATTATATCAAAAGCTAATTTACACTTTAATGGATGCTCATAGTAGAGATAAATTTTGTATCACATAAGCAAATATAGATTCAGAATTACCTCACAAAATATGATTCACTAAACATAAAAGTGTTACTTATTCATGAATTGAGGTTTTTTTAACGTGATTATATCTTTTAGTAGTATATAAAAAATTAAATGCATAGAGTACATTATTTAATATAATAATATTTATATCCCAAAATGAATTACCAAAATATTTTAAATTTATCGTTAATCAAGAAAAAATTAGAAAAATAATTTAGTTTTTCGTTTTGGGACGGAGTATGCTTTTTCTAAAAGAGACCTTGACAACGATGTAATGCTTAGGATCATATTTGATCAGTTTCATAAAAAAAAAGGAACATGTTTGATCAACACACAGAAAAAAGAATCAAGATAATTACCTAAGTTAAAAATCACAACAAAAAATATTCTTAAAAACTATAATTGAGATGATCAAATTAAATAATACTAAGAGAATGATAGAATTGATTTAAATCTGTCCGTGGAGGTTTAGCTTTCAATAGCCATAATGTGGAGAATGAAAAATTAGGATAATGAAGTTAGCTTTGTTGGATTTTGGTTGCTTGTCTTCTTTGCGAGATCATGCTCGGCGTGGACTTAACAACAATTTCTTTATCATCACCAAGTATCACTTAGTACACTTGATAGGAATTAGGAAATCATAAATACTCGTATCTTTTTGGTTGAGTATTTTATTAATCAAGCATTAAACAATCAAGAAGGCAGGCTCAAATGACATACAAACCGAGTTAATATGCATTAGAAATTGATTATAACATCTAACAACCCAATATACATTAAGGTTAGTAAACAACATTAAATGTTAGTAAAGCATTGATATTTCTATCCTAAGAATAATAGCTCGTTAGAAATTGAAATATCATTTAATTATTAATCACTATTAGAACTATGCAGCACAAATTTAATTTGAAAAAAAATGGATTTGAGAGAAAAAAGAAAGACAAACTTGGAAGAGGCAGATGCACGAAAGCGTATGCAAAAGAATGATAGATACAAATGAATGATAGTGATTTCTGGTTATAAAAAGAGATTAAGTTCTAGGACTATTACTTCCAAAAGACTTTCATTAGATGACAATTTTCAAATTTTAAATTTAAACTAATAAAATATACTGATTTGATAAGCTGAAAATAATAAGTATAATCTGATAATATGATTTGGGAATCTTACTTAAAAAGACTTACAAAGATTATAATTTCAAAATTTTAAATATAAACTAATAAAATATACTAATATGATAATCTGATATGGGGATAATGGATAATGATATTTCCTCTATCTCTAATTGAATGACCATTATTGTCTCAAAATAAATGTTCTTTTAAATTTTTTTGCTTTAATTTTTTTCATAATTCGTTATATTTTACAAATCTAAAATTTTGAAAATGAATTAAAAGAATGTTTATTATTTTTTCTAGATTAAAATTAAATTTTTTAAAATGATTTTTAAATTTTGAAAAAAAAATCATTGATTTTAGGATGGAGAGAATAATAAAATTTAAACAAATTAAATTTAATCCAATAAAATAAACTAATCAAATAATCTAAAACCTAATATGGGGGATAATGATAAGAGAAATCAGTGCATGCTCCAAAACAATGTTTCTACTTTCTACCACCATCACATTCTTTCAGATAAAGTAGTTGAACCGCTGTAGTTTGAATTTATTACGTTTAAAAATATTTTATTTGGATTTAAAAGCTAAAATTTGTGTTTAAATCAAAATCTAAAATAAAAATCTTCATTGAATGTGACACATGGCGGCTAATAATTGGTGAACATAGGGCAGACTTGGAATTTCACGTGGCGAGCTGTATGGTCTTGAAATGTTTCTGCTTTTATATATTATAGAGATTGAATGACCATTATTGTCTCAAAATAAATGTTCTTTTAAATTTTATGATTTAATTTTTTTTTTCATAATTCATTATATTTTTACAAATCTAAAATTTTGAAAATGAATTAAAAGAATGTTTATTATTTTTTCTAGATTAAAATTAAATTGTTTAAAATGATTCTTAAATTTTGAAAAAAATCATTCAATTTAGGATGGAGAGAATAATACAATTTAAACAAATTGAATTTAATCCAATAAAATAAACTAATCTAATAATCTAAAATCTAATATGGGGGATAATGATAAGAGAAATCAGTGCATGCTCCAAGACAATGTTTCTACTTTCTACTACCGTCACATTCTTTCGGATGAAGTAGTTGAACCGCTGTAGTTTGAATTTATTACGTTTAAAAATATTTTGTTTGGATTTAAAATCTAAAATTTTTGTTTAAATCAAAATCTAAAATAAAACTCTTCATTGAATGTGACACATGGCGGCTAATAATTGGTGAACATAGAACTGACTTGGAATTCCACGTGGAGAGCTGTATGAGCTTGAAATGTTTCTGCTTTTATATATTATATAGATTGAATTACCATTATTGTCTCAAAATAAATGTTCCTTTAATTTTTTTGATTTAATTTTTTTTCATAATTCATTATATTTTTACAAATCTAAAATTTTGAAAATGAATTAATGAATGTTTATTATTTTTTCTAGATTAAAATTAAATTGTTTAAAATGATTCTTAAATTTTGAAAAAAAATATTCATTTTAGGATGGAGAGAATAATACAATTTAAACAAATTAAATTTAATCCAATAAAATAAACTAATTTAATAATCTAAAATCTAATATGGGGGATAATGATAAGAGAAATCAGTGCATGCTCCAAGAAAATATTTCTACTTTCTACCACCATCACATTCTTTCGGATGAAGTAGTTGAACCGCTATAGTTTGAATTTATTACGTTTAAAAATATTTTGTTTGGATTTAAAAGCTAAAATTTGTGTTAAAATCAAAATCTAAAATAAAACTCTTCATTGAATGTGACACATGGCGGCTAATAATTGGTGAACATAGAGCTGACTTGGAATTCCACGTGGCGAGCTGTATGGTCTTGAAATGTTTCTGCTTTTATATATTATATAGATTGAATGATCATTATTGTCTCAAAATAAATGTTCTTTTAAATTTTTTGATTTAATTTTTTTTTCATAATTCATTATATTTTTACAAATCTAAAATTTTGAAAATGAATTAAAAGAATGTTTATTATTTTTTCTAGATTAAAATTAAATTGTTTAAAATGATTCTTAAATTTTGAAAAAAAATCATTCATTTTAGGATGGAGAGAATAATACAATTTAAACAAATTAAATTTAATCCAATAAAATAAACTAATCTAATAATCTAAAATCTAATATGGAGGATAATGATAAGAGAAATCAGTGCATGCTCCAAGACAATGTTTCTACTTTCTACCACCATCACATTCTTTCGGATGAAGTAGTTGAACCGCTGTAGTTTGAATTTGAAAGCTAAAATTTGTGTTTAAATCAAAATCTAAAATAAAACTCTTCATTGAATGTGACATATGGCGGCTAATAATTGGTGAACATAGAGCTGACTTGAAATTCCACGTGGCGAGCTGTATAGTCTTGAAATGTTTCTGCTTTTATATATTATATAGATTGAATTACCATTATTTTCTCAAAATAAATGTTCTTTTAAATTTTTTGATTTTTTTTTCATAATTCATTATATTTTTACAAATCTAAAATTATGAAAATGAATTAAAAAATGTTTATTATTTTTTCTAGATTAAAATTAAATTGTTTAAAATGATTCTTAAATTTTGAAAAAAAATCATTCAATTTAGGATGGAGAGAATAATACAATTTAAACAAATTAAATTTAATCCAATAAAATAAACTAATATAATAATCTAAAATTTAATATGGGGGATAATGATAAGAAAAATCAGTGCATGCTCCAAGACAATGTTTCTACTTTCTACCACCGTCACATTCTTTCGGATGAAGTAGTTGAACCGCTGTAGTTTGAATTTATTACGTTTAAAAATATTTTGTTTGGAATTAAAATCTAAAATTTTTGTTTAAATCAAAATCTAAAATAAAACTCTTCATTGAATGTGACACATGGCGGCTAATAATTGGTGAATATAGAGCTGACTTGGAATTCCACGTGGAGAGCTGTATGGGCTTGAAATGTTTCTGCTTTTATATATTATATAGATTGAATTACCATTATTGTCTCAAAATAAATGTTCTTTTAAATTTTTTGATTTAATTTTTTTCCATAATTCATTATATTTTTACATATCTAAAATTTTGAAAATGAATTAAAAGAATGTTTATTATTTTTTCTAAATTAAAATTAAATTGTTTAAAATGATTCTTAAATTTTGAAAAAAAATCATTCATTTTAGGATGGAGAGAATAATACAATTTAAACAAATTAAATTTAATCCAATAAAATAAACTAATCTAATAATCTAAAATCTAATATGGGGGATAATGATAAGAGAAATCAGTGCATGCTCCAAGAAAATGTTTCTACTTTCTACCACCATCACATTCTTTCGGATGAAGTAGTTGAACCGCTGTAGTTTGAATTTATTACGTTTAAAAATATTTTGTTTGGATTTAAAAGCAAAAATTTGTGTTTAAATCAAAATTTAAAATAAAACTCTTCATTGAATGTGACACATGGCGGCTAATAATTAGTGAACATAGAGCTGACTCAGAATTCCACGTGGCGAGCTGTATGGTCTTGAAATGTTTCTACTTTTATATATTATATAGATTGAATGATCATTATTGTCTCAAAATAAATGTTCTCTTAAATTTTTTGATTTAATTTTTTTTTTCATAATTCATTATATTTTTACAAATCTAAAATTTTGAAAATGAATTAAAAGAATGTTTATTATTTTTTCTAGATTAAAATTAAATTGTTTAAAATGATTCTTAAATTTTGAAAAAAAATCATTCATTTTAGGATGGAGAGAATAATACAATTTAAACAGATTAAATTTAATTCAATAAAATAAACTAATCTAATAATCTAAAATCTAATATGGAGGATAATGATTAGAGAAATCAGTGCATGCTCCAAGACAATGTTTCTACTTTCTACCACCATCACATTCTATCGGATGAAGTAGTTGAACCGTTGTAGTTTGAATTTAAAAGCTAAAATTTGTGTTTAAATCAAAATCTAAATTAAAACTCTTCATTGAATGTGACACATGACGGCTAATAATTGGTGAACATAGAGCTAACTTGGAATTCCACGTGGCGAGCTGTATGTTCTTGAAATGTTTCTGCTTTTATATATTATATAGATTGAATTACCATTATTTTCTTAAAATAAATGTTCTTTTAATTTTTTTGATTTTTTTTTTTTCATAATTCATTATATTTTTACAAATCTAAAATTTTGAAAATGAATTAAAAGAATGTTTATTATTTTTTCTTGATTAAAATTAAATTGTTTAAAATGATTCTTAAATTTTGAAAAAAATCATTCATTTTAGGATGGAAAGAATAATACAATTTAAACAAATTAAATTTATTCCATTAAAATAAACTAATCTAATAATCTAAAATCTAATATGGGAGATAATGATAAGAGAAATCAGTGCATGCTTCAAGACAATGTTTCTACTTTCTACCACCATCACATTCTTTCGGATGAAGTAGTTGAACCGCTGTAGTTTGAATTTATTACGTTTAAAAATATTTTGTTTGGATTTAAAAGCTAAAATTTGTGTTTAAATCAAAATCTAAAATAAAACTGTTCATTGAATGTGACATGGCGGCTAATAATTGGTGAACATAGAGCTGACTTGGAATTTCACGTGGCGAGCTGTGTGGTCTTGAAATGTTTTTGCTTTTATATATTATATACTCCCTCCGTCCCACTTCACTTGGCACTAATTTCCATTTTGGTCCATCTCACTTCACTTGACACTACCCAAAATGGCAAACTTTTTACAATTTTATATTCACTCTACCCCACCACTCATTCTCTCTGTTCATTTTCCACCACTCAATTTATTCAACCAACACTACTATTTACCCCACTCATTCTCTCTCTTCATTTTTTACCACACATTTTTTTTATTTTATTTTTTTTTCTTAGTTATTGTGCCATTCATTATGGTACCAAGTGAATCGGGACGGAGGAAGTAAATGTTATAAATTGGCACATTCTTATAAATGTGCCATTTATTCTCGATGCAATGTCAGTAATAATTCGGGTTTTGCTCTCTCTCTCTCTCCTTCCTGTTCCTGATCCTAAGGCGGAGACAAACATGAGTTGGCAGCAGATAAAGAAATAACCCTTTGTTGTAGTTGGGGGTAAGGGCATTGCCAATGAGGCAAATTTTCCTTTCTGCTCAGTGGCTAGAAAAAATAAAATCAGGTTATATTCTCTTCAATTTGCAGGTAGACTATTCATGATTTAAACCCGGGGCTTCTGGTCTTCCTCATAGATTAGGCTTCTTTTGTTTTAGGTAAAACGATTTCCGTAAAATATTTTTCGAAAAATGATATAAACATGTTTTCGATTCTTTGATAAATTTAGGAAAAAAAAATTTCATGATAAATTTAAGAAACATATTTTGCGATGAAAACACAATATGGTATAGGTTGGGGTTGGGTGGGTAGGGTAGGGTGATGAAGGTGGGTTTGGTAGGGTAGGCTGGTGAGGTGGGTGGGAGTGGGTAGGGGTAGGGTAGGAGAGTAGGGTGGTGGGCGAAAAATGAAAGGGTAAGATGGGGAGTAGGCTAGCTAGGGTGGTGGGAGGGTAGGATGTGGTGGGTGGGGTAGGTGTGGGGTGTTGGGGGTCGGGGGTGTGGTGGGGGAGTTGTTAAAAAATAATAGAAGTTTTGACCAATAAATTCTTTAGCCTAATGAAAACTACCTTTAAGTACTGAGATTTTCAAATTTTGTCAATAAGTTCTTGGACCATTTTGTCCCACCACTCTATTTTTCAAAGTTGTGTGATATCAATATAAAAACTGATAAATCCATCTCTGTATTTTTCACAGTTGTATGATTTCACAGTTATGTGACGTAACATGCTATTTAAACAATTGAAAACCCAATTTATCACGTACCCTTTAAAAAAATCACTTTAAAACTAATTAATTCATGTCTCAGTTGCTCACAATTGAGATAATTTATTTATTTATTTAACATTTTTTTTTCTTTTAAAACTTAATTTATGTCTCAATTTCCTCATTTTTTTCATTGTTTACTTGTAAAACTGATAAATTCATATCTCAGTTATTCATAATTACGAGAAAAAAAATCATTTTTCAGTTGTAAAGTTGATAAATTTGTTTCTCAATTATTCACAAACGATAATAATATTTTATTTCTCACTTATAAAAGAAAAATCTGATGTTACATCATTTTTAAACAACTGATAACTCAATTTTTAAATTGTTTAAAACTAAATGTAATGCTCATATACGTTTTGAATTGATTTCACACTTGTGTGATTTTACAGTTGTGTGTGGTTATATGCTTTTTAAATGGTTGAGAAATTAATTTTCCTGTTGTTTAAAGTTAAAAATTAAGTTAATAAATGCACTGTCATATACCTTATAAATATTAGAAAATCCTATTTTTCACGTATTGCTCACTTGTACATAATTGAAAATTTTAGGATAAAAGCAAATTTTTAAACATTTATTTTAATAAAGAGGGAGTAGTAACCAACCTTCCAAACAAAAGAACATGCAAATATGCAAATATGTCGCGCGCGCATACACACACACACACACGCGTATATCTAAAACTAAAAACTAAACATGAGTCAAGTTTTCTATTAATCATGTCTAAACAAGTATGAATATATGTCGGTTACTCTTTTCCTTGCATTAATAAAGATTATCAAGATGGCCTCAACAACACCAACAAGAGTTAGAGTCTCATTCCAAATATAATTTACCGCAAAATTTACGAAACATTTAAAAAGCATGATTAAAAAAGAAGAAATGGAAGTAAACAATAAGTTACAGGCACCTGTAATACTTCTAAATTCATTAAGCCTAGTAAAGTCTGATACAACGACCTTAGGATAAGTAGAACTATAAACTTCGAGTATCACCCAAATCAAATTTTTGCTATTGATATCGCGGAAGCCAAATCTCATTTGAACGCATTTACGAGTAATGACTTGAGACGCGCGGATGATTCTTCAGAAATAACTTGTACACTGCTCCATCTCGGCGTTCTAAAAATTCCCGAATGGATAATATTTGGCGTTGAGACATAAGAAATTAAAACATTTGAGCTGACACAAGTGCGTAACCAAGCATCCCGATAATACAACAAGATAAAGCTGGATGTCCCAATGGTACCTTCATATACACATCCTCACTTAGATCCCCATGCAGAAAGGCGTTGTGGACGTCCATTTGATGAAGCTCCCACCCTTGAACTGCAGCAATAGAGAGGAAAACACGGACGGTAACCATCTTTATTGTGGGTGCGAAAGTCTCCTTGAAGTCCACTCCTTCAACCTGACGGTTTCCCAAGATCACCAACCGGGCCTTGTATCGTTCAACTGACCCATCTGCGTTGTATTTAATCTTGTAAAACCATTTGTTGCCAATCACTTTCTTGTCAATAGGAGCATCCACCAATTCCCATGTACCATTCTGATCAAGAGCATCGAGCTCATTATGCATAGCCTCTAGCCATTTAGGAGATGTGACCACTTCACCAAAATGCTTCGGCTCAATACCTGAGTCAATGGCAGCCAAGAAACAACGATGTGCCATAGAGAAGTTAGTGCAACTATCAAAGTATGATAATGGATAACGAGTACCTGAAGATTTCTTTTGGACTGGCGAACTAGACGGGGAGGGGACTCGTGCGGTGTTTGCTTTGCCCAACTCATATTCGGATGAAGGATACTTTGAGGAGGGAACTTTGGCTCTCTGTCCTCGACCCAAAATCTCTGGAGCAGCTTGTTCAGTCACCTGCAATGGATCAGAAGCGAATTCGGGACTCTGGTCAGAATCTGAAACCGGATGTGCAGGCACTTGTGCAGCGGGTTGTTCAAACAACTGGTCAGGCAACTGTTCAGGCTGTTCAGGTTGTTCACACAACTGGTCAGGCAACTGAATGCCCTCATGAGCATTGTCTTCTTCATTGACAATTTCATCTGTAGACTCACAAAGAAAGATGTCCGAATCTATATAGGCTTTTCTGGATCAGTCCAATCTCTAGCAAAGGGGAACTCCTTTTCCACAAAGACAACATCTCTCGAAATGAGCATTTTATGCTCATCAAGATCATACACTAGCCAACCTTTCTTCCCAAAGGGATACCCCAAGAAAACACATCTTCTGCTTCGACTAGCAAATTTATCATTATCCCTTCGAGAGTAATGAACATAACATAAAGAACCAAAAACCTTAATATGTTTGTAAGAAGGAGATTTTCCAAAAAGAATTTCATAGGGGGTTTTACCGTTCAATAATTTCGAAGGGGTACGATTAATAAGGTGCCCTGCCGCTAACACACATTCCCCCCAAAATTTCACCGATAATTTTGCTTGAAACATTAAAGCACGAGACACATTCAAAATATGTCTATGCTTCCTTTCTACCCTTCCATTTTGTTGGGACGTACGAATGCAAGTGGTGTGATGCTCAATGCCATGTTCAAGAAAATATTTTTCTAAACACGTAAATTCCGTCCCATTGTCACTCCTAATCTTCTTGACACGTTTATTAAATTGCCTTTCGACCATGACAAGAAAATTTTTCAAAATTTGAGAAACATCACTTTTGGACTTAACTAAGTACACCCACACGACACGGGAACGATCGTCCACAATGGTCAAAAAATAAATGGCTCCACACATTGCAGGTTTTCGATAATCACCCCAAATATCACAATGAATTAAATCAAAAATTTCAATAGAGTTACTATCACTAAGCGAAAACTTGTCCCTACTTTGCTTAGCTTGGCAACAAATTCCGCAAACGTCCTTATCAATACTACTATGACTAATAAAAGGTAATAAACCAACCACTTTACTTGATGGATATCCAAGTCGTTGATGCCACAACTGATAACTTCCGGATTCTCTGACGTTGCAAGCTTGCGTCCCCGTTGTTCCCCGCAAGTAGTACAACCCCCCGTCTTGTTCACCCGTTCCAATCAAAATTTTCGTGGCTCGGTCCTGTACAACATACAATTTGTCAGAAAAGTGCACTATATGATTGGAATCATTAAGCAATTGAGAGACAGATAAAAGATTGCAGTTGAAAGTGGGGGCATATAGAACGTTTCTCAAATGTAGATGTGAACCGATGACAACATCTCCTTCTTTCGTGGCAATCATATATCTTCCATTGGGCAATCCTATGTGGTTAGCCTCAATCTGTCGTATGTTTTCCAACAGAGCAATATTACCTGTTATATGTCGATTAGCTCCACTATCGACTAGCCAAGATTCATTATTTGTCTTACCATTCATTTTCCCAGTTGTGCGGTCAGTTGTGCGATCAGTTGTCGACATATATGTCTGCATATACTCCTTGAGGTGAATCCATTGTTCAGGCGTGAACCCCAGCAAGCCAGCCCGATCTGCATCTGTTATCCCAGCAGCTCCCTCACCGCTAGTATGCACCGTGTTGACTCGTGGATTGAATCTTCCCGTAGCCGAAGTATTTCCGCCTCGTCCCTTCACGTTCTTTAAGCATTGTTCTTCCCACCAATTTGGGTATCCCACCAGCCTGTAGCATGTATCCATATCATGTCCCTTCTTCTTGCAGTGAGAACAAACAACACTGCTCCCCTCCTTTCTTTCTATCTTCGAACCAGTTGTACGATCAGTTGTGCGCACAGTTGATCCCACAACTGTCTGAACATCAAAGCTGGCAGGCGCTGGATAATCTTCATGCAGGCTGCCCCGGACTCTTTCTTCTCGTGCAACCATAGAATATGCCTTATTCACATTAGGCAAAGGTTCTGTGTTCAGTATGGAGGATTTCACGTTCTCAAACTTCGGTGCATCAAGCCCCATAACAAATTGATGAACCCTCTCGTCTTCACGTCGTTGGACTAACTTCGTGCTAATGTTACACCTGCATCCCGTACATGAACAAGTCGGGAGTGCATCATAAGCATTCAGCTCGTCCCATAATTTCTTTACACGACCAAAATAAGCCGCCACATTTTCACCTTTTTGTTGCTTGCAGTTTGCCAAGTCTGCCTTCAATTGCTGGATCCTAGGTCCGTTTCCAACCGAGAATCTCTCCCGCAAATCGTCCCATAGCGTCTTTGCATCATCCACATAACTTATCGTGGAAAGTAGGCTCGGCTCAATGGTGTTAAAGATCCATGAAACAACCATTGAGTTTACCGTTTGCCAATGTTCCAATTCATCCTCCGTGGTAGGTTTTTCAATGGTTCCATCAATGAAGGCCATTTTTGTCTTAGCCCTCAATGATCCCTTGAAAACCCTAGCCCATTCTTCATAATTCTCTCCCCTCAATTGAACATGGGTTAGAATCATTCCCAGATTGTCACTCGAAGAAAGAAAATATGGAGATCTCCTTTCATCCATAGTTTTCTTCTCGCCAATTCCTTCGGTATTCATGGCTCTGATACCAAGTTAGAATTCAAAATATGTGAAGAGGAAATTCTTATTTCACTTCTTGAAGAATTATGAAAGATACAACCTACATATATACACCACATTCCTACCTTGACTAGGATTCTATTATGACTACATATTCTACTTTCCTACTTAGGAAAGAAGATTTCCTAACATACAATACATACATAAGAAAACAAAATATACAAAGGAAAAGGAAAAGATATTGACAAGATTTGCCAATATCTCAACATCATAACCTATAAAATCATCCATGATTTTTCGTGATTTTCACCTGTTTAATCTTGCATTGTTTGGGATGTTTGGTTGACGGTTTATAACTAACCAAGAGGCCTCCCAGTTATTATGTTTTCAAAGCTAAATATTACTCCCTCCGTCTCAGACCAAGGGTCCTCGGGGAGAATTTCACGCTTCTTAAGAATTTTTTTTAAAGTGGGTAGAAAATTTTAGGAGAGAGAATATAAAAGTTAAATGTGTGGTAGGGAATAGGAGAGAGAATGTAAAAGTTAAATGTGTGGTAGGGAATAGGAGAGAGAATGTAAAAGTTAAAAATATTTAATAGGAAAGAGAATGAGTGGGAGGAATAGTAATGGTTTTTTTATAAATAAATGGAGATGATAAGGGTATAAATATATGAAAAATTTTCCATTTAAGAAAAGGGACTCTTAGTCTGAAATGGATCAAAAGAAAAAATAGAATTTTTGATCTAGGACGGAGGAAGTACTTGATAGGAGATTTTGTGAATGTCAAGATAGGACAGTGTCCAACCTTATACGTGGAGAGACTTTTGTGCGTCACAGGTATTGTTAGGCGAGTTACAACGTGAAGGTGGAAGATTGAGAATTATTATCAAATCCAAACTTTGGATGAGTCATGACTTCAATCATTTTAATGTTTTATTTTCATTTTTATCCTTAACCTTAAACAAAAAATTGTTTGGACGGAGTGAGTAGTAATTTTATCATCTATTCTCTTATTTCTAAATAAATGTCTATTTTAAAACTATTTTTAATATTAAAAAAAAAAAACCTTTATCCGTAATAACACTATCATGATTCATGACCCACTCTCACCGTTTTTTTGAAAGATAGATTTTATTTAATTTTTGATGGTTAGTTTGATTGAATACTCCGTATTGGTTAATAATTTATAATAAAATATTTATTATTGTGTCATTTTAAATTTTCTATTAATTCATTAATAAAAATAGTATGATCACAATTTTTAAAATTATATTGGAATAATTATATTTTATAATTTTTAATAAAAATTTGGTTAAATTGATTAATAAAAAAAATTATATTAAGGGACGAAGTTGAAGGGAGTAACATTCAACTATGTTAAGATATTTGCCGGTGGTTGATAATTTCTCTTATTTTTTTCGGTCTCACCTACTTGGCAGTTGGCATGCTATGGAATTTTTATTTATTCATTAAAAAAAAAAAGTATTCCCTAAATGACGTAAAATATATGTCAAAATAACAAGGTTAAAAGCGGCAGGCGGATCTTTGACGGCGGAGGCTTACTGCACAGCGGGGCTAGTCGGGGACTAATCTAATTAGTCGGGATTAGTGACCTGGCGCTTGCCCAGGCGTTGGAGAGGGGCCTAGCGTCTAGGCGGGGCCTAGACGCCCTTAGGCGGGGTCTTTTAGAACAGAGCAAAATAACTAAGTTTTAGGAAACTTACTATTTGCAATTTCAATTTTAACTAGAAAAACTGTAAACTTGCTAATGTCAATAGTGAATTTAACAAAACTCGTTAATAGGAATAACGAGTTTTAGAAAGAAAAAGGGTACACAAACTTGATCATATTTTTCAAGACGGTCGTTTTCTCGTTTGGAAAAATATATTTTAAAAAATGAGAAAAAAATTAGACCACTTTATTGACTAACTTTCAAGACACTTATCTCAAATAGATACTTTGTATCTTGATTAATGATTTGACTTAATGGTCCACTCCTCTTCACAAGGGAAGACTTCCTTCTCACTTTCAATTAATTTGTTTTCCTTCTCACTTTAAATTAAATTTTCTTTATTTATTTTTCATTTAACTATATCCCGAGTATATCCATATATTACTTTATTTTGTATTAAAAGCAACTCTAAGCACAAACTTTATGATCATGTGCTTGGTATGGTTATATATATATATATAAAAAAAAAACTTGGGTGAGACCGTCTCATTCCGTCTTGGCGGTCCCATCCGTTCGTCTATATCTATCTGCCCCGCCGAAGTCTTGACACGCTTGCCCAGCATTCGTCATATACCTTCTTAAAAAAAAAAAATCCCTTCAACAACTTTAAAATGAATAACTTGAGATTTTGTAGTTAAAAAAAAAAATTTTGAAAACACCATTGTGTTTGTCTCAACGAGACGAATCAAAGTAGCAGCGTCATAATATAATACGATTTTGAATTATTTTTGTAAAATTATATTTTGTAACAAACAAAAAAGTTGAGCTGCTTATAACCTGAAATGTAACACTTAATATGAAGAAATGTTACAGATGAAATTCTGAAATGTAACAATTTTTATTATAAAATCTAATAATTTTTATTATAAAATGCAACTTTAGTTTTGCAGAAAGTTTTAAATATTTTGATTGTCTTTTTTAGAAAAAGTAACAATTGAAATATAACATACTATACATATGAGTATAATTTGTTTTACAAATGAATGTAATAGTTTTTGTAGAGTATATGTTTTTTTTAAAAAAAAAAACAAGAATAATTTTTCACAAATGAATGTAAAACTTTTTAGGGTTTATTACAAAAAACTCACTCAAAATAATGGCATTTACAAAAAAAACATGTAAGATGGGAAATTACAAAAAAATATATTTTTTTCTTTTAAATCTTTTTTTATCAGTTTTGGTCAAACAACTGATAATTTCAGTTATCAGTTGTTTGAAGAGTAATTTGTGCTTCAAACAACTGATAATTTCAGTTATCAGTTGTAAACAAGTGATAACTGAAATTATCAGTTGTTTGACCAAAACTGATAAAAAAAAACCAATTTTTTTTTTTTGTAATTTCGAACTTATGTGTTTTTTTTTTTTTTGTAATTTTCATCTTTCTAAAGTAGGTTTTTGTTAATGCCTCAAGTTTTTATTATAAAATAGAACATTAGTTTTGCAGAAAATTTAAAATAGTTTGATTATTATTTTTTAAAGAAAATAATAATCGAAATGTAACAAATTATATACATGAGTATGATTTGTTATAAAAATGAATGTAACAATTTTTTAAGGGAAATGTTACATTTCAATTTTATGTTATCCTTAATCTTTTTTTTTCTGCAAAATTGTGGTTACAATTCTGAATAAAAACTTTTAGTATAAAAAAATGACATTTCAGAATAAAAACTGTTAAATTTTAGAAAAAAATATTACATTCCTTTATATTAAGTGTTACATTTGTTGACGAGGAAAAAAATAGCAAAAAAAAAATTGCGAGAAAAAAAAAGGGCGGATCGTTGGGTAGGTAACTCGTCTATGATTATTTACACTACAAGTTTTTACTTATTCACTATATTGTCTAAAATTGTGGTTACAATTCTGAATAAAAACTTTTAGTATAAAAAAATGACATTTCAGAATAAAAACTGTTAAATTTCAGAAAAAAATATATTATATTCCTTTATATTACGTGTTACATTTGTTGACGAGGAAAAAATAGCAGAAAAAATTGCGGGCAAAAAAAAAGGGCGGATCGTTGGGTAGGTAACTCGTCTATGATTATTTACACTACACGTTTTTACTTATTCACTATATTGCTAAAAATAAATGTAATTAATTATATTATATCACCATTGCTTCAAAAAAACTTACATTTTCAATAAGAAATGAATTTTCTAAAGTAATATATACTCCCTCCGACCCACGTTAATTGAGACTAACTTTTTTGGCACACCAATTAAGGAAAAGTAAGTGAGAGAAAAAGTGAAAGAAAATGTTGTGAGTATGAAGAATTAAATAGGAGAGAGAATGAGTGGGATGAATAGTTAGGAGAGAGAATGTTGTGAGTGTAAAAGTGAAATAGGAGAGAGAATGAGTGGGGTAAATAGTGAAGATTCCTTTGCCATTTTGGGCAGTCTCAACTAACGTGGGACGGCCCAAAAGGGAAAGAAGTCTCAACTAACGTGGAACGGAGGGAGTATATATATATATGAACGGAATAAAAGTGATGTGCTAGGCCCAGCAAGCCAGCCCAATCTTACGTACATTATTGCCACCACACTCTTAGTGAGTCGGCCCAGTTATTACAAGGCCCAAGGCCCATCATCAAAGATCAGTCGACCTAGCTCATTGTTCGACCTCCTTGGTCCCGACCTAGCTTTGTCCGACACATATGAACCATATCTCATACATGCATTATCCGGCTATATCAAGCAGTCAGGTCGCCCTAGATCCATATAGGCGACCTCGACCTACCAGGTGTACGTCGACCTACAGAGTCATAACACGCTTGCAACTCTTTCCATAACAGAAGTCCTACAAATATGGAGTTATTTATGGACACGATCTCTCATACAAATCTGATCCGTGATTCTAGGGATTTCATACAATCCTACTACAATTATAACACTTATCAACGCCTATAAATACTTTACAAGATCAGCGGTTTTGAGGTAATTGCTATTTGCTATTTTGAATATATATGTTCAATATAATTTATCAGCTCTCATACACCATACTTACTCTCACGCCCCGAGGGTTTTCGCCGGAGACCATTTCGGCTAGTCGTGGGTTCCTTATTTCAGGTCAATCAAAGCTAGGAGATCAGTCTTATAGTTGGACGGAGATTGATCAGCACGTTTCTTGCGGCATCATTATATATATATATATATATATATATATATATATATATATATATATATATATATATATATATATATATACTCCTCCGTCCCATAAAACATTACCCATTTTACTATTTTGAGCGTCCCACTTTAAAGTTCCACTTTCCTAAAAAGGAAATTTTTTAATACTTCTTTATTCATGGGACCCACTTGTCATACTCACAATACTTTTCAAATTTACTATTCTCTCTCCTCCCACTCACAACACCTACTTTAATAATATTATTCCTTATTTTCCGTTCTCAACAGTAATGGGGTAATGTTTTGTGTGACGGAGGGAGTATATATATATATATATATATATATATATATATATATATATATATATATATAATATCTGGTAATCAATAAATTTTCCTCTCAAATTTGAAAAAAATAATAATATGAAATATGACATTATTTTGCATTTTTTAATATGTGATAAATCTGGTAATCAATAAATTTTTCTCTCAAATTTAATATTTTAATAGCAAAATTCATTGTCTAAAAGTCACTAACTATTTCACCACTTTGTCTTAATTTTTTTTTCCATTTCTTAAACTATTTAATTGAAACAAAAAAAGGAGAGGAAGAAAATAGATATAAAACAAGGTGAATAATGACATAAAATATCTCGCATTTAAAGTAATAAGATTAAAAATATTAATTTATTTTATTCAACACTTTATTATTCGTGTTATAATTTATTGTAATATTTTATTTATCTTAGCAAAACTAAATAATAAATTTTTAAATAATTATTTTGGAGATTGAGAAAAAAATAACAATAAAATGTATAACTTTAGTGAATAATACTCCGTCCGTCCCACCCACTCATTCTCTCTCCTACTTTATTTTTACATTCACAACATTCTCTCTCCTAACTATTCCACCCACTCATTCTCTTTCCTATTTAATTTTTCATACTCACAACATTTAAATTTTTTCTCTTTCTTACATCACTTTCCTTAATACTCGCGTCAAACCCATTTTAAGATACTTAGATTAGATTAGGACGGAGGGAGTAATAAGTTTTGTAGTATAAATGGTCTCTCTTTTTTAAGGGCACTAATGTCAATTAAATAATCAATTCACCAAAAACAAATGTGACGTAGTGGATAATTATTTATTGTATCGGTAATAGCCGTCCTATATAAGTATATATTCTCTTAGTCCCGCTACAATTTACACAATGTCCTCATTGAACGTCCCATTATAAATTGTACATTTTCTAAAATGACAAATAATTTTTACTATTCTACTTATTAAATATCTCTCATACTTTACTTTTATACTCACAACACCAATCAAATCACTATTTCCTACCCCAATTTCTCTCTTCAACCTTACTTTTCATACTCACAATATTTTCTCCATTAATTTTTTTCTTAATTTCCGTGTAAACAATAACTGTGCAAATTCTACCGGGGAGGAGGGAATATATATATAACCGGTGGTTGTACGAATGATAATGGGTCGGCTCGTCGTCATCCATTAATATAAAATAATAAAATCAAGCAACCAGCGAAAAAGATAATTAAATAAAAATAGATTTTCCGTTGTGTAAATAACTCCATATATTTTATATTAAGCATATAAGCTCCTTATATTTTAAATATGCTTGCAGCCTGCAAAGATTTAAAATATTCCTTCTAAGTCTCATTATTATGATTGTTACATTTGATCAACAAATTTAAACTAAAAATAATAATTCTTATGAAAATTTAAAAACGATTGATAATATTTTCAATAACAATATTTGAATTTTCCTTATAATAATTATTTTTTATTTAAATTATTGATTAAAGTGTAATCAATTTGACCAAAAGTAATCATAATAATGGAACAGAGGGATATTGCATAAAATTTTCTATCATATCTCGAGTTTTTTTTTTACAGTTTCATTCTTTAAAATCAAGCGTGTTTTGCATAATAATAGTTGATGCTTGCAACATTGTTTAAAGCACATAAAATTTATTTACCTAATATAGAAGCACAAAGATCTGTCAATTGTGCAAGTTGGATTAAGTTGGGCCGGATTGTGGCGGGTTAACAGGTTTAAACGGATCAGTTAGTTACAACCCGTTTAAATTAATTGATCAAATGTGCTGAATTGGAATGGGCCGGGTTGACGAGGTGAAGCGGGTTGACCCATTTATTTTTTCAGCACGAGTGAATTAAATTTGTTAAATCTGGCTATTTGTGTTTGTGGGTTAAAACTGGTCGGATCGGTAGACCCGATAAACTTAACGTGTTGCGACGAATAACCCGTTTCAACTCACTAACTTAAACGAATTAGATTGAATGAAGTAGTTAGTGGGTTGGGTCGTGCGAATTGACTTGACGGAAAACATGTTAAAATTGTCCGTCCTAAACAACGGTTAGTCATCCGCATAAAAATAAAAGCATTGGGGTTTGTTTTGTTTGTCTGCTTTTTACACAATAAAAGCCAAAATAGAATAATTTTTCCACGTAAAGAAAGATATTCTCTCACGTCTCTCTTGTTTAATCAATGTTTTCTTATACGTTGATGGATAATTATTAATTAAAATGGTATCAAAAAGTAAAATTTGCTTTGTCATCAAGCTTTTGCTAACTTAGCCTTTTGCTAATGCCAATTATGTACCTTTTTTTTTTTTATAGCAATAAGTAAGAAAGGATTGTTTTTGCTTAACACTATTTAAGCTTCTAGAAGCTTGTTCAAAGTCTTAAAAATTGCCATAAATAAATGGACTGTGATTTAGTAACCCTCCATAAATTACACTAACACAATACTCTAATCTCATGGTAAAAATAAAGCAAAAAATATTTCACCTTTCATATTAATATTAATATTAATATTGATTGTTGCAATTGACTTGTTAAATTAAAAAAATAATAATATTTTAATACTTTTTATTCATGTATAAACTATTGTAAAATATTTAATAAATTTTTATATTATAATTGTAATATTTATTTTAAAGCGAAACACAAACAAAGATGGAAACTATTAAGAGTCATAAGTTATTTCTTTCATCACATTTCGATGCACATAACTGTTTTTTTATTAAAACAATGTGGACACTTAACTGTGTTCTATTTTGGGGAGTGTTATTGATATGTGTATACTTCATTAGTCCCACCAAATTTGGAATTTCTCTTTTGGTGCGTGGATTAAGAAATATTATTATAATAAAAGGAGAAAGAATGAGTGTAAGAGATATTTTGAGGATGAAAAGTAAAATTTAAGTTGATCTCATTCAATATAAAAAATAATATAAGCTTGTCATTTTGAAACATTTTAAGTAAGTCGAGTGAGACATTCAAAATAACAAATTATCCCAAGTCAAAAGTGAAATACTTTCTTCTTACCCACTACTAACTGTGTATATTGAAAAAAATTATAAAAAAAAAATTATTGATTTGGTGTATATAATAAGGTCCAATTTAAGTCCCTCTCTACTCTTTACACATTACTCACAACACCTATTTCTTAGTTTTTGTTAATTTTCATGCGCAAATTAAAAAAAATATTTTGAGCGAGACGGAGGGAGTATAATACTTTCTTCTTACCCACTACTAACTGTGTATATTGATTTGGTGTATATAATAAGGTCCAATTTAAGTCCCTCTCTACTCTTTACACATTACTTTTCGCATTTCATCTTCATTTCATCTTCTTTTCTTTTCTTGAGAGAGAGAGATAGAGAGAGAGAGATATTCTTGAAGACGCAACCAGAGAAAGAATCAATATCAATCATGGGAGACCAATTCTTAACAACTTCAACCAAATTCAACAACATAATTATACTCATCACAATCTTCTTCACCCTCCACCGCCTCCTCCGCCTCTTCCACAACCGCCACCGCCTCCCAATTCTCACCTTAAAACCTAATCACCACCACCAACCCCTCTTATGCACAGTCTGCCTCTACGATGTCGCCGCCGGTCACCGGTACCGGAAACTACCCCATTGCAACCACTGCTTCCACGTTGACTGCATAGACACATGGTTCCAATCGAAATCAACATGCCCGCTTTGCCGGAATCAAATTGCCGACAACCAACTCCCTCTCCGGGTGAAACGCAACGAGCCGCCGTCTTTTTTGTCGAATTTTGTTACGTTTATCAAGAATGTTCTTAGGAATATGGTTAATCCTCTCAGTCATGATCTTAGATTGTCTTTATGTGACAATTTTAGGTACACTTCATAATTTTTTCCTTTTATCATTAATTATTTCAACAAAACGAACATTCATTTTGTGACAGAGGCGGTACAATATATTCGTAATTTCATAAATTCAAGCTATAATTTTATCTTTTCTGGAGATCAATTTGGTCACGGCGGGTGAATAAAGGATTGTATGAAAACAGAGCACAGCAGATGCCAAGCAGAATATAGCCGGAGATCATTAATTTGAGGTTAATTCGTAAAGTTTTCCGTTAAATTTTATAGGTGAAAGTGAAACTTTTAGGTTTGTTTCTATGATTTGTTTTCTTTCGATGTACGATTGTACCAACTTTCCAAAATTCCAAAATGATGAATGATCACACTTTTTAAATATGTTTTTAGATTTTTTTTTCTTTTTTCTTTTTTAACCGAAAGAGCCATATTTACGGTAAATTAAAATATGATCCAACCCATAAACCCACATTCAAAATCGAATTCCTTTAGTTTAATTGTCTCTACGAGTTTTCATGCTTATGTGTTCGTATTCTAGCATGTGGGTGCATATTTTTTTTTAATCTGGATAGTAAAAACTTGTCGTAAAAAAATGATAATTTCTAGATGTAATTTTTTTTATGGCTTGCAGATTTGGTGGGTGGAGGGCATTAAAATTTCGAAAAAAAGGAGAATGTGGTGGCTAATTGGAGGATAATTGGTCTTGAAAAGTGTACGAGGAAAAGAGTGACGATGGTGGTGGTGGCGGATGGCGGCTGGAAAAATGAAGAAAAAGGGTTGAAAGGGGGGAGGGTTGAGAACATTAGGGGGAAATGAAGTATTAGTTTTGTAGATAATTATTAATTTAATATCATATATAAAAGATTTTTTAGTAATAATAAATAATTTTAGTAAAAAAAAATGTACTCACTTCATACCAGTTTAATGTTTTTAATTTGACTTAGTATGAGAATTAAGAAAAAATAAATGTTGTGAGTATAAAAAGTAAAGTGGAAGAAAGAAAGTGGATAGAGAGTTTTTATTGTGAGAATAACAATTGAGTTACATTATCCATTTTAGATAATAAAGCTACTAAAAACCTTAAACTGATACATACTAACAAGCAAAGTAAGAATCTTAAATCGGGACGAAGGGAGTAATAGAAAATAATTATCAATATTGAAGAAATATAATTTGTTTTAACCTTTAAATTTAAAATTGCATTCAACACTTTTAAAACAACTATCCCTATAAAATTAATCAAATTTGTCACGCGCAAGTCACATGTAACTTAACTGACTTTTTTCTAATGAATTTTGTCAAAAATCTCTTATCTGAGCCAAAAATGTCACATTAGACCCTAAATTGTCAAAATTTAAAAGTCATACTCCAAATTGGTAACTCTCCGTGTACTTTAGGCACTATTTTATAATTAGTCCTATTATAATGACAATAACAAATGTTTAAAAGTCGACTATCCATAAATGTTGAAATTTCAACCCAAACAGTGGAGCTCGCATATACAAAGGTTGTCCTAGAAATACATCCGCCAACATATTGACATTTTGACTTATCAACTGCAAAGAAAAAAGAATGGTCCTATTATTCATATCCTTACAACACATAATCTTAATAAAATAGTACTTTGAAAGATGCTACCCTTTGCAACTCTAGATTGCATGAAAATATTGAGTATCTAGCCATTTTCTACTCCTATTCAGATTCAGCCTTCCCGATTAGAATAAAACAACAAAAATAATACACAAAGTCGTCAATAACGGAGAAAGATCACAAGCCCTCAATCAAGGAGGGAAATTACTATCTCTCACATTTGAAGAGAAAAAAAATATCAAAATACAATGATAAACATTATTAAAAAAATAAATTTAGAAGAAAAAAACATTGATATGAAAATTTGAAACCTGATTTCACATTTATTAATTGCAAATAACTATTAATAAATGTGAAATTGGGTTAAATGAATAAATAAAGAGTGAGCAAGAAGAATAGATTGAAGATGATTACGGAGAAAGGGCTATATAGAATAGATTCAAAATTAATTTCCTTACGCAAACCTTTTCAAAAGATTTTTAGGGACACCTTTAAAAAAAATTACATTTATTTTGTTAAATAAATAGAAACAAACATTTATTTCGAGCAAATAAATTACTGTTTTTTTTTAAAGCAAAATATTCAATTTACAAAAAAAAAATGAAAAAAAAAATGAAAAAGCTGTCGGTGATAGACCGTTCCATGCCACTTACCTTCTCTCTCTTGGTGACTTGTCTTCAACCTAAGCCAAAACCAGTGTTATAAAAACTTTTTACTATGTGGTTAAACTAGGCGTTAGGCGGTTTAGGTGGATTTATGCGAGCCTAGGCGTTATGGGTGGTATAGGTGGAGCAGGCGGTTTGGACGAATTTAGGCGGGTCTAGACGGGTCTAGACGGTGTAAGTAATATTTTTTTTATTTTTTTTTATTGCCCTTAAACAATGTCGTTTTACAAGGATTGAAAATGAAAACAAATGACACAAGTTGAATTTGACTTGACCTTAGTTATATTGTGGATGATAAAATATATTTATAAATTTCATATGCTCTATAACCTTGTATCAAAATTTTCAACCCCGCCTAATTATCAGCGCAACAATAGACCCGAATTCGTCACCTAAGTATCCGTTTATCGCTTTTTAGTACTGTAAGAGAACACAATTGGTGATAAGGGGAGTAGCCCAGGATCCTTATATGTTAGAGACAAGTATTGTTTATTCCCGATGTGGGATAATGTTCTCTTACACGCCCCCTCACGTGTAGCCGGGCTTTGCCAAAGGCTTACAACGTGGACTGAATGGTGGGTAGCGCAGTTCATCGCGCCGCTGCGCACGCCAGAATGGGCCTTGATACCATGATAAAGTCTGAGGTTCCACCTTAAAACTAATTGGTGATAAGGGGAGTAGCCCAGGATCCTTATATGTTAGAGACAAGTATTGTTTATTCCCGATGTGAAATAATGTTCTCTTACAACAAGTACCTTAACAAAAACCCATCCTATAAGCCTCTCCAAACTACCAGTAAGGTTGCCCTTACATAAGTTCGTATGTTTTCTTCGCTATACAAATGTTGAAATACATATCATTATCCTTTATTTTAAAACAAAGAGCTATTTTTTCCGTACATTTTCGGACTAGAGTACTATTTTTATTTATAAAGTTTATCGATAAAGATAAAGCGTGATAATCAGTGTTTTAAAAGATCCCGCCTACATGCGTGTTTCAGGCCCCGCCTGTGCAGGCACTCTCCAACGCCTCTAGTTCTCGCCTGTGCTGACTAATTCCGACTAATTTCCACCTAGACGCTAGGCCCGACTCCACCACCTAGCATTTTTTAAAACCTGATAATAATTGAGCGTACCCATGAATTCTACCTTCACGTCTCTTTCAATTTTTATTTTTATATTTATATATATTCATGGGGTGTTTTTCTGTTTGTTACCTTTCGTGCGTCACTAACAAGTAACCATTCAATGAACTAATGGCATTCAAGGCATCATTTCAACACAAAATTGGACTTATAAGATCATTGCATTTAGAGTCGACTAATTGGTGCGGTATTGATTTTAAAAAATATACCCAATCCTAAATCGTATCGGACCAATTACTCCATATAAAAATCAAAGGTTTATATTAGATATCACATAAAAAAATGCGCGGTGACATTTTTGTAATTTTTTATTCGTTTATTGTAAATAGGCAGTGTCATTTTCGTGAGTTACGATGTAAGTAAGGATCTTGAATTCAGTAACTAATTAACTACTAAATTCAAGTGAAATGTCCAAATACACTTGAATTCGTTAGCTAATTAGCTACTGAATTCAAATATATTTTAAAAATACACTTGCATTCAGTAGCTAATTAGCTATTGAATCCAATTGCAATGTTAAAACTATACTTGGATTCAGTAGCTAATTAGCTAATGAATCCAAATATATTTTGAAAATACTTTTGGTTTCGATACCTAAATAGTTATTGAATACAAGTGTATTTTGAAAATATATTTGAATACGGTATCTAATTAGCTACTTAATCGAAGTATATTTTAAAAATTACACTTGAATTTAGTGGCTAATTGACTACTAAATCGAATGTGCTCTCTTATTAATTGCTTATTGTTTTAACAACTTTATCTTCGTCAATGCTATTGATCACAAAATGTCACCGCGTTCTTATAATAGAAATTTATCTGAACATTTGATTTGCATTTTAGTTATTACTGGTTCCTAGGTTCCTATATATATATATCTAATAAGGATTTATTAATTAACCTTATACAGAAAAAGAAAAATTTCTCAAAATTTGATTTAAAATCAGAATATAATCAGTTAAAATAAGAAGAAAAGTTTAAAAAATAGTCAGCTTTTACATGTTTTGAAGGATAGTTATAATGGAATGTTTTAAGTTTTGGGTTAAAAAACGCTCCATCTATATTTCAATGGTTTATGGACAACATTTTTCTTAAATATAATTTTTGTTTAGTTTACATTGATGACATTTTAGTTGCTAGTGAAACAATTCAGTAACATGAAAAACATTTAAGAACAATTTTTGAAGAAAAATTAAAACATGTTATAGTTTTATCAAAAAGAAAAATGGAATTATTTAAAAGAAAATTTTTATATTTAGTTTTAGAAATAGGTAATGGTAGAATAGAACCACAATCTCATATTTTAACAAAGATTTTAGAATTCCCAAAAAGTTTGAAAATCTTAAACAAATTCAAGCATTTTTAGAATTAGTTAATTAGGCTAGAAAATTTATTCCAAATTTGTCAAAGCTAGTAGAACCTTTATATAGTAAAACAACTAAAAATGATCAAAGATATTTTAATACATAATACATTAAACTTGTTAAAACAATTAAGAAACCGGTTAAAAATATTAAACCATTAGAATTGCCACTCGTTACAGATTATATTATTATAAAAAAGACGAATGCAAAGATGGTTGGGAATCAGTTTTATTATGTAAACCAAATAAGTATAATGCAAATGAAACAGAAAAAATTTGTTCATATACAAGTGGAAATTTTCACAAAGTAAGTACAAATTGGACAAGTTTATATTTTGAAATAAAGGCTTTAATAAATTTACTTGAAAAATTCAAAATTTTCTTAAATAAGAAATTCGCAGTTGGAACAGATTGCGAAACAATTGTTAGATTTATAAAAAATAATCAAAGTAAAAAGGTTAATAGAACAAGATGGATAACTTACAAAATATTATAAAAGTTTGTGGATATAAAATTAATTTTGAACATATAAAAGAGACCAATAATAACATTGCTGACATGTTATCTAGAAATTTAAACAAGTTATTTCATTCAAATAGATAGAGACAAAGTGTAACGACCTCAAATTTTCACAACAATAATAATAATAATTCAAAATCAAATAACGGTAACTAAAATTCAACAAAATCTTTAAAGTCTTACAAACTCTCAAATAATTGCAATAACTAACTAACGATTCTAAAATGAAATAAGCCAAAACGATCCTTGAACTCCTTATGAAGTGCTCCCGAACCGTTTCACATTCTTCCTATATGAAATCTGGAAGAAAAGAAGATGAAAGGGTGAGCGAACAATGCCCAGCAAGTTCATATACAACCCCTCCGGTTACTAAGGAGGAGATGACCTGAAGGAATATCAAACGATACAAATTTCAAATAACAATCGAAGACATAACAGAACACAAATTCGAAATAGTTATTTACCAAATTTCAAACCAAATGTCTTTCAAAATCTCAACGGTTTCACAAACTGAGTTGATAAATATTTTTGGAGTTCCAATGATGACGAAATTGATTCAAATTGACTCGAATGATTTACTTAATTAAAACCGTCCCATACCAGTTTTAACTAACTAAACCATTCACAGATTATAAGGAAATTCAAATGAGTGATAAACTGAACAAAACTAACTCGAATGATCTAATTATCTACAGCCGTCCCATATCAGCTGTAGATAATCAAATCATTAACAGACATCATGATCACATAAGTGGTCCACTGACCTTATCAAACCAAAATCCCATAAAGGGAACAAAAGCCCACAAAGAGCACTAATACCCACAAAGGAAACAAAAGCCCATAAAGAGCACTAATACCCACAAAGGGTTCGAAATTCCACAAAGGGCACAAGGTTGACTCCGCAGAGTCCTAAGTTTGCCCGAAGGCCAAAATATCAAATAAACCCCGCCGAAGCAGGTTGTCTAACTTAGTGATCATTAATGTAACAAAATCAGATCATATCAAAACTCATTTTATACAAAATACGAACTTTCATAAGGACAATAATATTTTCGTATTTACGAAATCAAAAGAACGATATAGCAAACGAACAACAAAAGATTAGCAAATGATGGTAAGCGAGGGAGTCAAAACAAATACTGACGCGAGGTCAGCTTTTAGGTATCAAATGAAACGTACATCGCCAAGAAATATACGGAAACCTAAACAATGAAATGGAGCGGAAACCAATTAACTTAAAGATGTATAATTCATTACCTTCGATTGAGGTCTTTCTTAAAGTACTTGAACGACAACAAAGCCTTCACTAGTGCCTTCAAAATCTCCTCCTTCCTTCTTCAGTCTCGCCTTCTCCGTTCCACTAAAATAATAAACATTTCTTTCTAACTTCTCTTGGTGTACGAGCTTTCTAAGACTCACATCACTATTTATACTCCATCTCAAAACTCTTTCACCAAGTTATAATCATCAACATTATTACCTAATTTATTGTGTCCTAATTAATATCCATTATTAGTATGATTAATTTTCTTAATAATTCTTCTACTAATTACTCCTTAACCGCCACAATTATTATCACTAATAACCTTTCTCATAATTACCTTGTTAAAAACGGCTAATGATTACTTCGAATTAATGACCCGATTTAAATTCAAAATTAACTTCCCTACTTAATGACCATTAATATTTATTATTATTTATTTTATTTATTTTTTTAAACCTAGCCCAAAAGGCATTCTAAGCCCATTAAGTAACTTAAGCCCAAAACAATTGGCCCACAACTTCTAACCCTACTAATATAAGGAATAACAAATAATAAAATTATTTATTAATTAAAAAGGGTCAAATTCATTAATAAAATAAAAGGGTTTTACTAAATCTAAGCCCAATATCAAAACCCAACTCATCTAAATAATTTAATCCCACATAATATAATTCCTAGGACTTCAATATAATTATTAGTCCCTCTAAAAGCCTAATTGAAAATTTAACAATTTACCAAATAATCCACAAAAATTTTTGGGTTATTACATTCTTACCCCCTTAAAAGAAGTTTAGTCCTCTAAACTTTCATAATCCGATGAAGCAACAAATCTTATCATATCAATTTACACTAAATACTCCAAGAATGACACTGATGTCAAACTTAAGACTTCAAATCAAACTTATCCTCACACATTATAAACTCCGAAAGATCTAAAGGATCAAATCAAACTTATCCTCATACAGCCTAAACTCCCAAGGATCTAAAGCCAAAGCTCTGATACCAACTATAACGACCCCAAATTTTCACAACAATAATAATAATAATTCTCCAATATAAATAATAATTTCAAAACCAAATAACGGTAACTAAAATCCAACAAAATCTTTAATGTCTTACAAACTCTCAAATAATTGCAATAACTAACTAACGAGTCTAAAATGAAATAAGCCAAAACGATCCTTGAACTCCTTATGAAGTGCTCCCGAACCGTTTCACATTCTTCCTATATGAAATATGGAAGAAAAGAAGATGAAATGGTGAGCGAACAATGCCCAACAAGTTCATATACAACCCCTCCGGTTACTAAGGAGGAGTTGATCTGAAGGAATATCAAACGATACAAATTTCAAATAACAATCGAAGACATAACAGAACACAAATTCGAAATAGTTATTTACCAAATTTCAAACCAAATGCCTTTCAAAATCTCAACGGTTTCACAAACTGAATTGATAAATATTTTTAGAGTTCCAATGATGGCGAAATCGATTCAAATTGACTCGAATGATTTACTTAATTAAAACCGTCCCATACCAGTTTTAACTAACTAAACCATTCACAGATTATAAGGAAATTCAAAGGACTGATAAACTGAACAAAACTAACTATAATGATCTAATTATCTACAGCCGTCCCATACCAGCTGTAGATAATCAAATCATTCACAGACATCATGATCACATAAGTGGTCCACTGACCTATCAAACCAAAATCCCATAAAGGGAACAAAAGCCCACAAAGAGCACTAATACCCACAAAGGGAACAAAAGCCCACAAAGAGCACTAATACCCACAAAGGGAACAAAAGCCCACAAAGAGCACTAATACCCACAAAGGGTTCGAAATCCCACAAAGGGCACAAGGTTGACTCCGCAGAGTCCTAAGTTTGCCCGAAGGCCAAAATATCAAATATACCCCGCCGAAGCAGGTTGTCTAACTTAGTGATCATTAATGGAACAAAATCAGATCATATCAAAACTCATTTTATACAAAATACGAACTTTCATAAGGACAATAATATTTTCGTATTTACGAAATCAAAAGAACGATATAGCAAACGAACAACAAAAGATTAGCAAATGACGGTAAGCGAGGGAGTCAAAACAAATACTGACGCGAGGTCAGCTTTTAGGTATCAAATGAAACGTACATCGCCAAGAAATATGCGGAAACCTAAACAATGAAACAGAGCGAAAACCAATTAACTTAAAGATGTATAATCTCTTACCTTCGATTGAGGTCTTTCTTAAAGTACTTGAACGATAACAAAGCCTTCACTAGTGCCTTCAAAATCTCCTCCTTCCTTCTTCAGTCTCGCCTTCTCCGTTCCACTAAAACAATAAATATTTCTTTCTAAGTTCTCTTGGTGTACGAGCTCTCTAAGACTCACATCATTATTTATACTCCATCTCAAAACTCTTTCACCAAGTTATAACCATCAACATTATTACCTAATTTATTGTGTCCTAATTAATATCCATTATTAGTATGATTAATTTTCTTAATAATTATTCTACTAATTACTCCTTAATCGCAACAATTATTATCACTAATAACCTTCCTCATAATTACCTTGTTAAAAAGGGCCAATGATTACTTCGAATTAATGACCCGCTTTAAATCCAAAATTAATCTCCCTACTTAATGACCATTAATATTTATTATTATTTATTTTATTTATTTTTTTAAACCTAGCCCAAAAGGTATTCTAAGCCCATTAAGTAACTTAAGCCCAAAACAATTGGCCCACAACTTCTAACCCAACTAATATAAGGAATAACAAATAATAAAATCATTTATTAATTAAAAATGGTCAAATTCATTAATAAAATAAAAGGGTTTTACTAAATCTAAGCCCAATACTAAAACCCAACTCATCTAAATAATTTAACCCCACATAATATAATTTCTAGGACTTCAATATAATTATTAATCCCTCTAAAAGCCTAATTGAAAATTTAACAATTTACCAAATAATTCTCAAAAATTTTTGGGTTATTACACAAAGGCATGAAAAAGATTATACATTCTATACAGCCAAATAAGAATTCATCAATGAGCATATCATTTGATGAAAAAGTACAGACAGATAAGACAGAAAATATAGATATCAAGGCTGCATGATACAATTTTACACATCCTCCAGTTTATTCTAATCCATTTCAAGGATTTAGACCTAAAATGGAGTTCCAACATTTTAAAAATACACAATTTGCACAAGCTGGACAAAGATATTCAAACATTAAACAGTTTCAACAAAAAACAATTACATTTGGTACTTATGCTTTACAAGTTTGCACAGATAGTTAGAAGAAATTCAAACCTATTATAGGAATGAATTTAACAGAAAAACAACAATGTCTATTAGATAATATTTGAAATATACACACTTTACCACATGCCTCTACATTTAAAGTACAAATTTTAAACTTTTTGGGATATTATTTTCTTGAACAGTTTTAAAAAACCCTAGAGAAGCCTATATACAGAAAATTTTTACACATTATATATTTAGAGGTACTGAAATAGGAGTTTTCAATAAATATGAGAGACAGTAGCAAAATATATACAATGTCCAAACCCCATTTATAAAAGTTTTTACAGTTTTCAAGATGCCATAAACATAGCACGTGAACAGTTTGACATTAACAAATTTTTATAGAACCTGAAAAAGTTAAAACTTTTTCAGAAATGGCAAAATTTAATCCTGAACAGACATTTAAAGCACAGTAATAAGTTATTGTTAAACTTCAAGAACAGTTCTTACAATCTGGTAAAAAAACACAAGTTACACAATTATAGATTTAAACAGCATTTTAAAACAGAAAATTACTATTCTTGAAGAAAAAAAATACACAGTTGTTAAACACAGTTGATAGAAAAGAAAACACAATGATATACAGAAATTTTGGAAGATTCAAGGATAGAATGCTTGACATTCCTTGCAGACATACACTCAAATCAGTTTTGAATCAATTCAAAAAATAGGAACAAATAATTTTACAGAAAGTTTATATAGAATTCCCTACAATTCTGTATTATCTACAACAAAAAATTAAACAGATCGCTTTTAAAGAATTAAAATACAAAGGCGTTACAATGGTTGAAAGAATAGATAGTGAAAGAGAAGCAACATAGATTCTTCTTTTACAGATTGATTTGCTAAAGACAGATATGCCGAACAGTTTAATTATTCAATTTTACCACAACAGGATGATTGATTACTTTAAATTAAGGCTAAATTCAAAGACATAGCAACTGTTAGACAGTGTTTGCAAAAAGTTCATATTGGTGGCCGGAAACATTGTTACACATGCATTCCCACCAAACCTAGGTTGCAAAATCTTCGCCTCATTCCCAGAAGCAGACAGTCATACCTACAGACCAGCCAGAAAGAGAATTTTCATCGGTTACAAGCCACAAGAAGAAGAATAGTTGAAGTTTACAGTAATAATTGAGCATATTATACAATTTTCCAGTCTATATTGATTAAATGAACATGAGATGAGTCCAGATTCAAAACACAAATTCTAAACTTCTTGATTCATTTCATTAGGAAGAATATAAATTAATGACAGAAGGCCATTATATACAAATTTGGGCACACAAAAACTGGGACATGCTTCTCCCCTTCATAGGAGAAGGTGACACATTGGAACTACAACATATCATCAATCAAGATGATACGGATCTCTTGATGACAGATTTACACTCAGAAGTCGGAACAACACAAACAATCGACAGTACACACAAGGATTTCTGACATAGACAATGACGTAAGAAAAAAGGTGGCAGAAAAATGGCTGACAACTTTTTCAAAGTAGGCGACAACTTTTTATAAAGTTAAAGATTCTTTTTATAAAGTTAGTGGTAGGGCCTATTGTACGCGTGTTATTAGTGGTAGGGCCCATTGTACGCGTTTTACTGTTGATAGTGCATTATTTACGCGTTTTGCTTTTTAAAGTTTTACTTTTTTAGGTTATATAAACCCTTGTATCATTCATTTGTAAGTATCGGTCAAGAAGTGGAAATCAATTTTCAGAGCTTCTCTCTCTAAATGGCAGCTTAATTTCCCTTCCAACTCTCTTAGTATAATCCCTTAACTCCCTAATTCTCCTTCCCGTACTTCATATTATATCCCTTATTATAAAAAAAAATATTTTCTGTTGTGAATTCTGTCGTGAATACCTCTAATGTGCCTCACTTTTCATCCTCACCTTTACTCTTTAAGTATTTACCTTCTTTTTATTTCAGTTATTTAATGTTATTTTCAGTGTTTTAACGAAATCGAATCGGATCAATGGAACCAATTTTATAATTTATTAGTTTGGTTCAGTTCTAACTTTTTACAAATATGAAGAATTGGTTTGATTCTGATTTTTTTTAAAAAAAAATCAAACCAATTCGAACTGTTAACACGTGGTACTGTCTTGAACTGAAATATTGTTCATTTATAACTTTGTGGAACACTCTTGAAAAATTAACTTTTACTCCCTTCTTCCCATTGTATTACGTCACTGACTTTAGATTGTTAAAAAAATATTTGCTTAAACATTAGTGTAAATATAACTAGTTTAACCCCCGTACGATGCACGGACAGTTAATAACGAATAACTGATTGAAAATTAAACGAATACAAAAGAAAATAGAGATGTTTGTATACATTATAAAAAAAAGCTTTGAAAAATATATTTTCAGTAAAAATATCAGATTGAAGGTCATTAAAATAAATATAGTGTTACATCCGTGCGAAACACGGGTAGTTATTAATGCTTAAAAAGACGAGAATTAAATAAAATGACTATATGGGACAAACATTTTTATATATTGTGAAACACATCTTTAAAAGACAACTTTATCAGTACAAATGTCGAAAGAGGAAGGAAGTGCATCATTACATATCAATATGTTCGGACCATCGGGAATGTGAAATTTCGATAATAAAAAATATAATTGAGAATACCAAAATACTACATAGTATCTATTTGAAAAAAAAAAACCAACAAAAGATAAATATCTACCTTGACTTTTATTAATAGGCATA